>CALNHX010012877.1:0-21739 GCA_940337035.1 Agriotes lineatus
ATAGTACCAACTTCTACTCCCCGTCGTGGAAAAACACTTTATCTGCCACTTGTCACCGGCAGATAGTTATTATCTCAACTGACGAGGTCAAGTAATTTTTCGGATTTTGTTCTCGCAAGTCGGCAGATACACCGTCAGGTATAATTAAGCTCATTTGATTGTCTTTAAATGCAATTTAAAAATGTGTTTTAATTTTTGTTTTTAATTAAATTATTTTCTTTTTGTTAAGTAAATTCTTTTCTTTAATTTCTCTTCTTAAAACATGGAATTAATCCATTTGATGAAAGTCAAATTAAAAACATACAGGTTCCACCATCCTTATGATAAAAAATTGTTGTAATAATTAATTTATGTGGAAAGAATTAAATTTTATTATATTTGTTTATAACAGCTATTTTTTAGGTATATATATAGTTCAGGAAAATTAGTCAGCTAATTATCTTCTTATAATAATATTTTTGACGTTCCTCAGAAAATACACAACACGTTGAAATACAATATACTAAAAGGAAAATGAGATTAAGGTTAGATCACCTAAACAATGTATATTTACTCTTACCTTATGTAATGTCGATTGAAATTTTGAGATAGTGAGTTTGTACAATGTTCTAAGGTTAATAATTCTTACAATATAGCTTGAAAAGAATATTTAAAACGATTTCGTAGATGTCAGATGTCAAAATTTGAAATTTAAATTTTCTTATTTTAAAGCTATAACTTGATACAAAAATTTTATTGTAAAAGATATCTTGATATTAAGTGTAATTTAAATGATATAGTTTGTTTTTTGTTCTGTGTCAATTATAGAAGAAAATTTTAGAGAAGATTATAGTAAATGGAATGAAGATTTTCTATGTCGGTTTTGTAATTAATTGAATTTGTATTTTTTTATTTCAATCATTTCATATATAAGGCGTTTTTGTAAAATATTTTCTTTTTGCAATATTTTAGGTGAGTTAAAATTAAAATTATGATAATTATCAACTGCATGATCAGAGAGGGCAGTATTTGGTTTATTTGGGTTTAAAATTTTTGTTTTTATAGAATTTTTATGTTGAGTTAATCTTTTTTTTATGTTATTAGCTGGTAATAATGCTACTAACCTACCGAGTGCCAATGGTAGGATTTTAAAATGCTTTAAAGGTAGGATTTGTTGTCAATATGGATCAAAAGTTTACTTTCTGCTGCGTTTATAAAGTTCTTGCCATTTTCGGTTTTACAGCCACTAACATACATTTCTTAAATTGTTTTCATAATTTCACTATACAGTATCACTGAGTTGTTTTTTATTTTTATTCTTTTCGTAGAAAAGTCATTCTTTATAAAAGTTTTTGCTTCTTATTTAAATCACACTACAATGGAGACATTTGAAATTTGATAAACGGGGTGTTTAGAAATTAAGAAAATATGAAAATAGCTAAGCAGAGTATCTTTAATTTACTTTAAAGGAAAATGTTATAAAAGAAGTTGTTTGTAATAAAAGAATAAGTCTAAATACAAAATTTCAATATCGTACTAGCAACTATTTGTTTTAGTTTTAAGGAATGAAAAAATTTATATACGGTCAGATATCAACAAAACAATCAAATCTGTGGATGTATGGGTAAATGCCGGTTTAGTTAGTTTATTAAAACCTGAACTATTAGTTATTTTATTTAATTTATTTAATTCCGTCTAACATTACCTACACTTTTACAGAAGTATTTAATTGGTTTATTAAATGCTTTTGGACCCAAAGTGCATTTTGATAATAATTAGGAGTAATATTAACTTATTGCTAACTATAACTATGTATTCTTAAGACTAAAGGTAACATTTTTGTACTTAATTGTTTATTATTTATCACTAGGTAACTTATTCCGTTATTCTAACCACTTAACTATTACATCCTATATTTACATATGCTACTCCTATATATTTAGGTACTTATTATATGTGCTGATTTCTTAACAGGAACAGTTTTAGCTCTTTTTTGAATTTCCGTTCTAATTTTATCTCTTTCAATGTTTCTGGTATCTTATTGTACAGCTTGGTGCCTATGTACGTTATTCTATTTTTGCCTGTGTTCGTTCTTTGACATCGGAGGTGAAGATTTTTTCTGTTTTTTGTTTGGTGATTATGTACTTACTTGCTTGTTTGTGTCAATTTTAATATTTGATTTCTTGGTTTTGTTGACTATTGCGTGTATTCTGGTTATTAGATCAAATTCTAGTCTTGTTTTTACAAGCATCTCTTTCTGATGTATAGTTGCTGTCGGTGTTCTAGGGTGTAACTTGTTAAGTGTTTTTAGTGCTTTACTCTGCATTCTTTGTATTCTTGTTTTGTTGTTTTCTGTAGTATTACCCCATATTCCCAGTAGGTAGCTAATATTAGACACTATGAATGAATAATAAATGCTTTTTCGGGTGTTTAAAGGAAGGTAATTTGCCACTCTTCTCAAGGCACCTATTAGTGGATTTAGCTTTTTACACAGTTTTTCTACATGAACGTTCCAAGTCAAATGTTTATCTATCCATAGTCCCAAATACTTGTTGTCGGTTAATTCGATTTTTGAATTATTTAATTTTATGTCCAATTCGGTGTATTTTTTATTTTTATTTGTTATTACCATGTATTTTGTTTTCTTTGTGTTAATTGTTAGTAGGTTTGACTTGAACCAGTCCTCTAGTATCACAACATCTTCGGTAATTTTCTCTTGTATTTTCTTCATAGTTTTCCCACTATATAGAGTTTTATAGTATAGAGTTTTAATTACAGAACTGATCGTTTAGAACCAAGATAAAACTTTTTTCTTTTCGCATTTTATAGTAAAATAAAAATTAAAAATATTCTCTTTTGTAAACTCAATCGAAAAACTAAAATTAAATGACTATTCAAATGACATTCCAGCGACATTTACGCCTATCTTCACAGATTTGATTGTTTTGGTAATATCTGGCCGTATTATAATTTTTGCATTACTTAAAACAAAAAATACAAGTTGCTAGTATGAAGCTGACAATTTGTATTTAGACTTATTCTTTCATTACAAGTAACTTTTTCTAATATCTTCCTCAAGTCAAAATTAAAGTTACGAGGGGGGGATGATAATTGGTTCGCATAACAATGAAAGACCGGTTTTATGTTTTCAAAATAATTTTTATTTTTTAACATAGCCTTTTAGACACTCAATACATTTGGTGCTTTGACAGAAACTGACACAAAATCTAACCTGCTAACCTCGAGTTTGACATAGACATACAGTGCCGCCAACATACTATTCATAACGAAACTCCGGCGAACGATTATGCATACAGGTGTAAGTGTCAAATTCTTTTCATGGAATAAAATTAAATTTTGTTCAAAATAATAAGATACAATCAACGGACAAATATTGTAACTAACTCGTGTTCTCGTATATTAATTGGCGATTAATAATCTCTACAATCAATGCGCTCACTAGCGCTCGTGCGTTAAAATGTCTCAATTATTAATCGCTCTCATTAACATACTTGTTTTTTAAATAACTATTTGTCTACTACATTATTTTGCAGAATGGTTCATTATACAAATTAACCACTAAAAGTGAACAAAATAAGATTTACAAATTGAGATGATAATGAATATAAATTACGAAAATATAAATTTTCATCACTTCCATCAGCAATTTACTCAAATTTCTTGTAAACATTCTGATAACCACTCAAAGTAATTCAAAGGGAAGGGAAGTACAGTAGCCGCTCGATTATTTGAACTAATAAAAACCACGGTTGTTTATAAAACCGAGATGTTCACTCAATCGAATGTATAGTTTAAAAAAGGTTAATTGAATTTATTAACTTAAATATATTTTATAAACAATCATACGTATAACAAGGAATTAATTTTGTTTTATGAAGTACTGGTTAGTTAATTTTGTTTTGTTCTTTTCTTGTGAGCTTTTTTGAATCTCTAATGTTAAATTTCTTGTCGTTTATATAAATGAATTATTCATTTAATCGAGTATTTAATTCACCGAGCGACTACTGCACCTCAGTTTTTTCTAATTTTTTACTTTTTTATATTTTTGTATGGTAAGTAAAATTAACACAACAATGTTTGCCAGAACTCATTTACTCTGTTTTACAGTTATTCCACTATACTTTTCAAAATTATTACTCTAGATGTTTATTTTATGGCTTCTTGTGGCTAGAAATTGCACTTACTTCATCATAGCCCTGTTTCACTCTTATATGTCGAGGGATTTGAAGGTTTATTTACAGAAAAGTTTCCACTTTTTCCTGTTTTTTGCTCTTTGTTTAGCACTCAACCAGCTGCTACCTTTCATTTTCAATGTTTTTCTTATTTTCCCGTTTTATGAGTTCTTTGATCTGCCTTTTTGTAGCTTTGTGTTTAGTCTCATTCCCATATTTCGTCTACTATGCATCCTTACCAAGTGTCCAAACCATCTTAATTGTTGTCGTTTTGTTTTACTCTGGCCCCTTCTGCCACTACGTTTTGTATTATCTTGCTATTATGCATTCTATCTCCTTTCTGGACTGCTACTACTTTTCTCAGGCACCTCAACTCGCAGGCTTTGCATTTTTTTTTTTAAAGTACCCAGGATCCCTACCTGTAAATGAGCACTGGAGCGCTGAATTGTATAGGTATATTTTTTGTTTTTAAAGCAAATCCTTTTTTGATTTAAAGCACCAATTAATTTTCCTGCTCAACTTATTCTGTTGTTTACCACATCTGCACTATAAAGAGCAATGGACTTAAAATTCCCTCTTGTCTTGACACCTCCAACAGTAAAAACTTCTGCACTTACACCGTTTACCAGTACTAGGGAGTTTTTGTATACGTAGATGTTCTACAAAGCCTGTAGTAGTCCATATTGTATTCCAAGTTTTTTTAATGTTTCGCATATTTTACTTTGTGGAAAGCCTTTTCTAGTTCAATAATTATATATTTGATCTCCAGTTAAGCTTTATTACCTTCGCCTGTAGCTGTTTCATATTGAATATCCAGCCTTGTGTTTCTCTTCCTGGCCTGAATTCTGCTTGGTACTCATTAAGCGTGTTCTCTACTGCTGCTCTTAGTATTTTCCCAACGATTCTTTCATATATCTACCTTTCCAGTAAGGAGTACCAGAAAAATTCCTCAAAAGCTTTGATCATGCCCTGCTGCTTTACCCTTTTTCAACATCTTTATTGCACTTACTACTTCTCGTTCTTCTATTTCTTCTTTGGGTTCTATACATTGTGGTATTTGTTCGGTTTGGTGCTTATGGCTATCCTCTTCCTCTCCTGGGCATAGTAGCTCTTGGAAGTATTGTTTCCAGTTTTGCATAATTTTTTCTTCCTCAGTTATTATTTCCCCCCTCCTTATTTTTCATTTGTCTGGGTTTTTGTTTTTGGTTATCAGTTCTTAGATTTTTCAGTATTTTATAGAACAGTTTCTGGTTCGCGTGGTATTCGTTCTCCATTTTCCTTCCAAAGTTTTCCCATGATTTCTCTTTTGCAATTTTTATTTGTTCTTTCACTTTGTTTCTTTGTTCTTTGTATTCTATATATCTCACGTTTGTTCTCTCTGACAAATACCGTTTCCATTTCTGCTTTTTTAATTTGATCTCATTTTTTATGTCTTCCTTCCAGCATGATGTTTCTCTCCTGTTTTTATTTATCCTCTTTACTCCGCATGTCTGTTTTGCCGCTTCAATTGCTGTTAATTTGAAGTGATTCCACAACTGTTCCAAGTCCATTTCGTCTGTTCTTCTTCTATTAATCATTTCCTCCATTTTTTGAGTATATAGGTCTGCTGTTTGTTCATCTGTCAACTTGTAGTATTTTATGGTTTCTGTAATGGGGATCCTTCGTATCTGCTCTTTCATGTCTTCTTTGGTTAAATGATCTTGCATATTCTTTCCTATACGTGTTTCTGCAGTTAGTAGGTAGTGATCGCTGTTGATTTCGGTTCCTCTTCTGACTCTCACATTTTGTAAGTCTTTTCTGTACTCCAAAAAACTTTAAAAAAAAGAAAAAAAAAGTATTTACAAATACAAACACTGCCCAGCTCTGCCAGTCAGTATTAAAGAAGTTTGCCTTAATTAGAATCATGACAACAATCGACAAAATCTTGATAAAGACGTTAGAAAGTGTATTTTTACTCCTTAGTAAGAAAAAATCCAAGTATCAACTTTCCATCTCACAAATTCGAGAAATGTTGAGAGAATTCCATTAAGTACGTTTAAGAAATATATACAAGTACACAATACTTACACAAATAAAACCCATACAAACTAAAAACACAAAAGTATCAGATATATTATACACTGTATCAACTGTCTTCTTTCTTGTAAATGGCAGAAATATATACTAACAGATATCATTCACCTCAAATGTAACTTCAACAATGAAAGCGTTGCGTTCCAAAACAATAATTACAAATATTAATTGCAGGTGAAACTGCTACATTTCAACGTAACATCAATACTACAGCACTGAATGAATACACAAGAGTTGCAGAGCATGACCAAGTCACAAATTTCAATACCAAAGTGGGCAGTGAATCACCACTGAGACAAAATGCTCAGACTGAAGTTAACTTACCTGTAAGAAAATTGCCAATGTTACCTAAGCAAAACATGTTGGCCTGCATAAAAGTTATAACGGGTACTGTGAACCAGCAAACATCCAGTCTTAAAATGTTAGACGTACCCAAAAGAGATGAAGAAGTGTCAGAAAACAGTGTAAAACAAGATCTATCAAATTCTTTCAAATACTCAAAACATGTTACTAAACATAACTTTAAAAGTAACTGTGCAGACATATCAATGAAACAACAGAAGAAAGTTACAGCACACAGTAAATCCAATGGAAAAAACACTATGGTTTCTAAGAAAACTACCACGGCAGAAAACGTGCTGCATCAAGCAACAACCAAGGACAGATTGTCTGCACCGCAATCAGAAGGACTATTTGAGTTAGCATCACAAGTGCAATATGAAAAGCTAAAGAGGACTCAAAGTAACACACAGTCGAATACTGAACAAACAGAAGTTATAAATTCGTATAAAACAGCTTGTAATCAGAAAAAAACCACTTGCAAAACGGGTCGAGTTTCTGAAAATTCGCAGAATAGCAATGCAAGTCAGCTAGTAAAGATAGAACCCCACGGAATAAAGAATGAAGAAGTAGGCGAGCAATGTGATTTTGATATTTTATCTGAGTTGGTAATGCAAAAACATATTAAAATTTTTGGCCGTTCCAAGATGCAAACAAAATTAGATTTAGTTGAGAAGAGACAACCAGGAGGTCACCATTTGCACAATCAACCACCCTTATACTTCAAACATAGGAGTTCTTGTATATCACTATTGCCATGCGGTACATTTTGGAATAACCAGCCCAGAGTACCATTTTACTGCAAATATGGAAAACAGGTTAAACCTAAATGTGGCAAAAAGTATAAATATCAAACTGAAGAAGTGCAGTCAACGACAGGAGAAAAGATTAAGATTACACGAATGGTACCTGACGAATAAACTAAAGTGTAACATGTAACTGTGATTAGGCTTTTTTAAAATAAAAGCTGACTTAAACAATATAATTTTTACTTACTTATCCGCTTCCCTCTTGTACCTCACGGTGTCGAAAATTTGTGGGCTTAAACATTCCACAAAATTTCTTCTACTTATTTTTGGTACGTACCTCTGCTTGCTCCCAGTTACTCCCTTTTTTAAGCATTATCTTCACTAATTCATTATTCCAAGTCCTCCTAGGGTGACCTCTTAACCTCCACCCAATTGTCCTCATTTCCCATATAACGAGAGATAAAAAAGTGATCCTCAGCGAGCTGTAGAAATTCAAACGTGTGAATAATATGTTGGTGACACTGTAAGTCTACGTCAAATTTGAGGTTATCAGGTTTGTGTCAAAACTGACGCAAAACCTGATCTAATCCAGTAAGTTATTCATACGTTTGAATTTCCACAGCCCCCTGAGAATCAGTTTTTTTTTTGGATCTCTCGATACTTTTTACTAAACTAGTTACCATCATTCTTACCCAGCGTCCAAACCAACATAGCTGCTTTTGTTCAATTATTGACATATTTTCTGCTTCCGCATATTTTCTTATCTCTTCATTTTTAATTCTGTCCTTTCTAGATACCCTCAACACTCTTTTCAGGTACCTAATTTCATACGCTTGCACTCTACTTTTTAATGGGTTACTGAGCACCCGCAATTCACATTCGTATAATAACGTTGGCACAAAAACTGTATTATAGATATTCATTTGCCAGTTTATTATTTTCTCTGATCACTATATAAGAAACTATAATTAATCATGCCTGATAATGAATGTTCTAAATGTGGTAACTCATTTACGAGTAATCGTCTTAATTCTGACAGGAAGTGCCAAACATGTGATAGTTATTTCCATTTCAAGTGCATTAATGTAGCCGGTGACTCGAAGTCCATGGCCCAATACAAGTGCGATGCTTACAAATCACTCGACGATATTGGTTCCCAAAAAACTGTAAGTGATAATATTTCTACTGATTATAAAAATCGCTGCTCTTCAACGGATATAAATTATACTCTGAAGGATGTAATGATTGCTATCGATTCACTAACTAAATCAGTTAATCAAATCAAAATAAGTCAAACTGAAATGATGAAATCAATTGATTACTGCTGTGGTAAAATAGATGATTATGAACAAAAACTCTGACACATTGGCACTAGATAAAGTTACCAATGAACTCACTGCGAAACTTGAATACCTGGAGCAATACACCAGAAAAAAGAACGTTGAAATACAAGGAATCCCCGAAATTCCCAACGAGAATCTATTTGAAATTCTACATAAAATTGAAAACTGCATTGGTTATACTATTCCTTACATGGCTGTGGATGCTATGCACAAAATTCCTTTGTTTAATAAAAATTCTGAACACCCCAAAAGTATTATCGTTAAGTTTGCTGCTTTTATTACAAAGGCAGAAGTTATGGCTGCGCTCTCCAAGAAAAAGTTTTACTAGCATCATAATTGCGCTTTTCTAATGGCTCAGGCCGTGTTTTCATCAAAGAGATTGTTATTTAAAACCCGTCTCCGGGCACGCAGTTCTGATTATAAATTTGCTTGAGTCCGTGACTCTAAAATTTATGTAAGAAAAACTGATACATCACCAGTGATGTGCATTTGCGGTGAATCAGATTTAGCTGGTATTAAATCGATTGTAATCATTCCACATTCATACTGTTTAGTTTGTTTAGTTAATGGAGAAGACTAATATTAAATGTTAATTCTAGATCACTTGTTTGTCATTTAGTTGAGTTTAAAGAATATATTTGTGCATCTAACTTTAATGTATTTGCTGTCAGTGAAACTTGGCTTACGCGTGCTGTCTCTGATACTGATATTGCTATCAATGGCTTCACGGTCGTTCGTGCCGATAGGCAAGGTACACGTTGCGGTGGTGGAGTATGTTTGTATATTAAAAATAATTTTAATTTTACGCGAATCATGTTATCTCATACAAATTATTTTGAGCAATTATGGATAAAATTAAAAATTAATAAGAAACGTATTGCCTTGGGAGTAGTTTACAGACCTCCAAGTACTGATTATAGACAGTTTGTTGATGAATTTGAAGATACATTATCTAACATTACGGCTGAAGCCGATGAAATAGTTTGCGTCGGTGACTTCAATATCGATACATCTGTAATTTCGAACAACAGTGTTATGTTTATGAACGTTATTGATGCCACTGGCCTAAAACAGATTATCAATAAGCCAACACGTGTAACCAGTACTTCATCATCTATTCTATGATCAATCTAATTCTCGTCAGTGTCGAAGCGGATGTCAGAGATTCTGGTATTTTAGATGATCTCTCTATATGTGATCACTTTACGATATATATTTCCATTGCTTTTGAAAGTAAATCAAAACTAAATCAAACGTTGCATATCTATCGAGATTTCACTTCTTTTAATAATGATTCGTTTGTTACTAATGTACAGGCTATACTGTGGTATAACTTATTTGATATTCCCAATATGTATTTCATTTTTCAACACCGGTATTCTACAGTTATTTCATTTACACGCCCCACTGCGTACAATTAAATCTGGCAAACCTAGGCAACCCTGGATCACGGACAATATAAAAATTATGATCAAATTAAGAAAAAAAGCTTTTAATGATTATAATCTAAAAAGAACTACAGGTAAATGGGAATACTATAAATGACTCAGAAATCTAGTGACTTCCTCTATTCGCAGAGAAAAGCGTGCTTATCTGGAGTATTCGGCTGCGCATGACAACATAAAAGATATCTGGAAAAACTTAAATAAATTAAACATTCATACGAAGAAAAATAAAAATATAAATATTCCTAATCAATTAGTAAATGTCAATGAGATCAACAAATTTTTTGTAAACTCCACATGCTCCTGGACGTTCGGATTGTCTCCGGACTCTTCAACGTCGTTCCCTCAAGCTCCTGGACGTTAGGATTGTCTTCGGACTCTTTAACATCGCCCCCCAAGCACCTGGACGTTCGGATTGTCTCCGGACTCTTCAACGTCGTTCCCTCGAGCTCCTGGACGCTCGGATTGTCTTTGGACTCTTCAGCGTCATTCCCCGAACACCCAGTGACCTTAGAAAGCCGTTTCAGGCCCGACGACGACAACGTCGAACACCTAGTTACAAGGAGGGTTTGCCGAACTCGCCGACGACGTCCTCCAGAGTTTGGAAACCCGGGAGGCAAGTCGAGCTCACCGGTGACGACTCCGTCCATGAAGCGAGTTTCCCGGCACCAGGACAGCAACACAGACGTAATTAGGCCTGTTAATTGCGTCTGGAGTAACTTGGCATCTCCGAAGTCGAAAAACGTGCACCAGGAGATCCCGCCGAATGAACCAGAGGCCGTCGTCCATAGGCACGCACGTTTGAATCGAGGGTAATCCAGCGGGCATCATCGCCAACCAGGGACAGCGCATATTTGATCAAAATTCACTCACCTGGGACAGTAAAACAGCTGGCAGGCAAATTAAATTCGTCGCCCGCCAACTGAACACCTGGAGTTCCACCGTTTAAACACAAGACGCACTAGGTATGCATATAATTTAACTTGATATTCACCACAGTTTCGTATATTTAACAATTTCAAGACCGGATATAATGTTATTGCAACCGACACCTCACGGTATAAGGGTACCGATTATATATTGCAATGACCCTATACCAATAATATTTGTAGGTTTATAATTATTGTAATAAATAAAAAGAGTCACCACACAATATTTGATTTAATTCTACCACTTGCTAAATCAAACTAACTGATTAATTTATTTCGTTGGGTACGCCAAAATTGAGAATTACTCTTACGGTAGTTTGCCCTTTTTCTAATCCATTCATCTGATTTACTAATTTTGCTAGCTCATTTACATACAGAGACATGAAAATAAAACTCAAAATCTCAGGTGTTGGGTTCCTGACTTTCCTAGTTAAAAATTTTACGGTACGCCTCTGAAAAGTAGGCAGATTGACCTGAAATGTAGGCATAATGTGCCGTTGTTAAACTGAAATGTCAATTCTATCGCACCAAGTTCTCGTTATTTTCAGCTCGCGTGGTGAAATTGATTTATCAACAATTAAATGAACAAATTTTGATGGTAAGATTTTGAATAATTGCCTTCAAGTGGCGTCTATGTATTCCTTTGTTTTTCCAGATCGTTAGCTATTGGTGCATTCTTAAAAAGGACGCCGTATTCGCATTTTGTTTTATGGGGCTCCACTTGACGATTTTTAATTGAAAATCCTGGGAAAATACCTCGCCATCCCCATGAACCGCTATGATTTTCTTATTCTCCAGGTCGTAATTAAGGTATCCTCAAATTTTCACACCGATCGCACAGAACAAAATTGAACAATTCACTAACCTCACTTTCGTAGCGCAAGGGCCCCCTTTTTGATGAATCTGGCTGAAATATTGCTCCCCGGGCTGCTTGTGATGCTGGGTTGTGTTCTGGCCTGATGTGTGGAGCTGCCGGAAGAATCCTGACACCCTATGCCTTCCCACGATGCTGCTCGCTGATTGTCGCAGGAATTCGCCAACTGCCGAACCTGCCTCGGAACGCCAAAAACTCAAATACCTGGAATCTCTTGCCTCCAATTGTGCTGATACACTCGAATTCGCTGATTACGATGGTGCTATTTATTTTTTTATACTTTTATGCTTTCTATAAATTTTTATGATTAAAGATAGAGCAAAAACCAAGCACTTTCATCAATTTATTTCAAACAAAAGCTATCCCTATTTATAATGACGTCAGCTTATTTACTAATTCGCCATTGGTCCCTGTGGGATCCTACGCGGATTTGAACCGCTTACCACTACAATGAAAGCCTGGGGCCTTAGCCAACTGAGCTAATGTGCCAGTTCTTAATTAATTTAGATTCGGTTTTTAGTTTGTGCAAATCTATTATATTACGATTAAAATTATATTGCTAAACCCAATACACGGAATTTGAGCTTCCATATTTCTGTGACCATTCAAAAATAATCAATGTCATTGGCGAATTATACCAGTGTTAATATGATTTGGCAATTTATGTGAATTTTCTCAGATGCTTGCATTATTACAACTCTGTGCTTTAATGAATTAATTTGCTATTTGCTTGTACTGCAATCAGAGCCGATTTGAGGGCTAAATACCATCGCAATATATATATAATGTTATTGTCCGCTATTACGTGGCAATCCGCTAACCTGTCATATTATCTGTTCAGGTCCGGCGTGATGCTTACACAACACTGGAACTAACATATGTACAAGCTGTCCGAAAGAGAGTGTCACTGTCCGATTATCAGCAAGCGAAACGCCCCGTTAAAGGAGTTAATTTATTTTTATAAACATCGGTACATTTTATTATTTCATGTGCTGAATACAATTCAATTTAATGTATTTAGTTAAAAATTATTATACAATGATAAGAAGTTATTCTGTGTTTCTATCCTACGTTACTGAGTTTATCACTTGGATCGTGGAATTTTTTGAGCTATTCCTGGGAAGCCAGTTTCAGTCTGGTAATTGTAGCAATTAAATTAAATTAAACTAGCCCGTCAGGCTACAGTTGACATGGCTCGCCTTGTAACTTGGCTGAAGTTTAGATTCAAGTGGGAGACCTATGTTACGTATGGAGTTTTAGTTCAAGCTTTACTGTCTTCTCGAGCGTTTCTGCCAAAAATTCAATTGAGTTTAATTTTTAAAACATGATTTACCAGACAAAAAACGCAGAAAGGTTTTGGTTTTTTAAGGTTGCATAGTATAAATAAATTTAGTTAATAGAACCTAACCCCGTTTTTATTATTTATGTGTTTACTTGTGCATCGCGGTTTTGCGTTTCGCGGCATTCTTCTGGAACGTAACCCCCGCGAACAGCGAGGTCCGCCTGTATATGCTTTTCACATATTTATAAATCACCCTGTATATTCTCCATTCTTTGTTCTGTCGTCTCGTTTTTTTCGTTGGCCTCTCCCTGTTTAGAGACATGTAGCAGGCTGGTAAGTACATGTCCTTTTGTTTTCCTTTATCACTTTTTTTGATGCCTTGATCACCCGTTTCGTATTTCACATCCAAGCTACACCGTCAATTCTTAACTTCTTATACTTAAAGACTATTTTAACTTGCTTTTTCCTTTTCTTCCATCGCTTTGTTTTTGATCAGTCTGTATCTCTTCCTCTTCCTCTGTGAGATCACTTTCTACCTATACTTTCGTACCTTTTAACTTCTTTTTATTCCTTATTATCTCCATTTTTTCTTCCCATGTTCTCAATTTCACTACTGTAGTTACTTTTTCCACTTTAGTTTTTATCACCGTAACTTCCACAATTTCTGCATTCACCTCTAGATCTTTTTGGAGGAAATCATTCACTTTATCTTTAATTTTTTCTTGGTTGAATTGTTTTCCATAATTACGCTATTTTTCCTATCTTTCCGTTCCCTTTCTCCCCAATTCATTTCCATAGATTCCACATTTGCCTTTAATTATTTGCTTTCTTCTTTTATCTCGTCTCTATATTTTTACCTTTTGTGGAGTGGTTTTTTTTAATCCTATGTGTTTGTTCTGGAGGGGCTAATTTCGTTCCTACCTTCGTCCTTTGTTGTTTCCACACTTACCTCACTACTACTAAAGTTTAAAATTGTGAGCGCTAACAATTTATTGTCTTCTCGCGCACGTCACCGGCAAAAACGGGGTGCTGCAGTATGATCTTCGTGCTTCGAATCTGTCAACCATGTTATCAGCACTCAATCTGTGAATTTACAAAATCATACAACACTTTTGTTTAATTACACCTACATAAGACTTTATGGTGACTCACTTGCACTTTATCGCTAGTATTACTATTATTTTAAAGTTTGTAGGGTGTAGGGTTGTGTTGCAGAGGTAGCACCTTTGATGCCAGGTGGTCGCACCACGCGTCAATGACAAGGGTGGCTTGTCATGACTGGTCCTCGCAAGACGCCCAACTCGCAACTTATGGCTCCACGTGCCACACCCTGGATAAACTGCACCGTCCTGTAGGCTAAACTAAGTTATGGGTAGCCAGATATGGTGAATTCAGATGATATAGGGCAGCAGCTATATCATTAGTGGAGATCCCAGAGACCGGTACAGTTTTGTATCACACAGTTTAAGCATGGTTGCAGCAACTTTAACGGTTATAACACTGCGGTGTAGGAAAGTAAAGGAAACCTACTAAACTATCTTCTCACGAGAATCTTAAGATCACAACACATCAAAATGATGTTATGATGGAAGAGGAAGAAAGTTTGTATAAAAGCCAATATTATTTACCTGCATTAATTTTATTAACAAATTCTTTATTATACAACTGAATGAAAAATTCTAAAATCTAAGCTAGTTTATCGGCTTTACAAATGTACGTTTCCTCTTTAACTTCTTCCTTGTTAATTCTAACTGTTGCAGTTGAGATTGGATTTCTCCAAATATTTCTGATTGTTCCTCTTCTGGAATTGTTTTCCTAAATTGTTATGAAATAAGCTGGTTACATGCTGATGCTGCTGTTCGCTACTTACATGTACTCTTTCATTAAATCATATTTCAACCAAGGAGTTGCTAATTCCTTGGCTCTGTCAAAGAACCTTTGTGGCAAATCTAGACTTTCAACGCCTTTCAGTTCTTTCCTTTCCCATCGTTCTAACCAAGGCCTGGGCCTCAACTTCACTTTTGTTGGATTGACGGGGACAGGAGCTCCTGCAACGTATATTTTTTATTATTATAAGTAGCATGTTACATATAACACTCAGTGAAACTAGCGTTGACAAGTTGTGTGTATTTTGCCAAAATAAATATAAACGAGTAAAAGGGCGGTTTCTAGACAGTGCATTCATCAGAAACAGAAGGTTGATGCAAGCCCTGAAAGTATTTGGCGAAGATAACGAATTTTAAGTAATCAAAATTGCAAGCCCATTTATTTTTTATCATAATAGTTGTCGAACAGTTGCCTTGTACACACTACAGGAAAGAAATAAAATACCAAGATCACCGAAAAAAACATGGAAATATTATCACCAACAAGCTTTTGATGAAATGAAAATTTTTATTCTGAAGAAGTGATAAATAGAAAAAGATCTTTTTCATTCATATACTTATGTAAATATTATTCAGAATTATTACAAACAGTAGTTGAAGAAAATGGCGAAAAGATAAATTGCAATTTTAGTACTCAACGTTTTCAAGCTAAATTATTGCAGACTTTTGACGTAATCGAAATAGTAAAATTAGATAGGAAAAATTACATTGCATTAAAAGGTTGTGTTATTGATGCAAAAGTATGTGAAATAATAGATGAAGCGAGATATTGCAAAGAGCAGCATCGATTTTGCGGAAAACTATTTTAAATATAAAGAAAAATGATTTACCAGAAAATATAACTGCTCATTTATTAAATGGTGAATGTGAAATTCCAAGAATGTATTTGATTTTTATAGTTTCCTCTTGGGTGGTTATAAGCGTCGTCGCAAAGAGCATGAAAATTGTGTAAGAAAAGTAAACTCATCAGCGGAAGATTTTATTTATAATGTTAGTAATGGCGTAATCAAGACTAAAAACATATTACTTTGGGCATGACTTTGAAAAGCTTGACAAGCAGCAGGAAAATAGTTGACTTAAGGAGGTTGGGGCGTTACGTACTTGACGAATAGAAAATCGTAAAAAAAAATATATACTGTAGAAAAGTGCATTTAAAAACTCCCCTATAAATTGAAGAAAATTGTCTCGTCAGAATAGGAGAAAATAAATCGTAAAGTCGTGTAAAAAATACATGGGCTCTTATGGGCGGAAACTTTCGGGACGGTTAAAACAAAAAGTAAACGAAGAAATGTTGATGAAACACTTTGCACAACCAAATGCAATATTCTCCGAAGACACTGGTAAAATTTGAACTCGATTCACTCGCTGCATTTGTTGCATTAGTGAAAAATATATCGTGCACTAAAAATGGCTCCGATCGGCCTGCCTGTCACTTTTATGCGGCAAACGCTGCGAAGTCTCAGCTTTCTCAGCGCATCATGCGCAAGCCATGATATAAATTACAAAGGTATGCTCGAGCGCAGCTTTTCTCAAAGACCAATGAGAAAGCGTGAACCAGACGACGTCATCAATAGGTGGCAATTTGAAAGTTACGTTTTAAAAATCTCCCGAAAAAATCGTATTTTGCATTTGTAGTGGGTCAAGTTAATGGTGAAATGGAGGGAAATCGTACGCAATTGTAATAAATGCTATTTTTCGTGTGAATAATACGCGGTTTTATTGATTAACTCTTTTCCGCACACAGAGAGAAAACCTTATAGTTGTTCTAACGCGATTTAGTTGGACATGCAAGAATCCAAACCGTATAATTGAGGTTAGGGTTATCGACGTGCAATGCGTGCAACCATCGTCCAACATGCCGAAGCCCTCCTGATATACCCGAGACCATGATAATAATGCCCGAGACCTTACGAATGTGACGTCATGTGGTTCACGTACGCAGTGGGTTACCATCTCTCGAGCATACCCTTGTATTTATATCATGGCGCAAGCGAAATACGTATGTCGGATTAATTGAATACGTGCTACTCCCAAGAACAGCTTTAGAATTAACGTGCTATATTTTACGTCGAACATAGCCGTCAGAATAAGAGTAACCACTCGTTGGCACAGTACGAACTGTCAAACAGACATGGCATCGAATTTTGAGACACTTGCCAGACCACGGCGGCTTTCATTTTCTATGCACGATAACGACAAAATTTGGTCGCAGACAAGGCATTTCAAGTTTTTGGCTAACACCGGAATGTCAACGATTCTCCGGCCTTCTACTCCGTGCGACACGCTATCCTGCACTTTCGTCGCGGCATTATGCGCGTTTAGAAGCATGCACGATTGACGCAGCTTTCTTCGATGCTCGAATTTCTTTATACTTATATTTTTGGCTTTATATCGGCGAACTTTCTCGTCGGAACACATCTCATTGTGACAGCGTATTATAGGTTAGAGTGCCATAAGAGCAGTAGTGCCAAGCCAAAGTTTAATTCAAACGACTGACAACGTTGCCAAACTTCAGCGTTTAATTTATTCAATTTAAAACTACATTTTGTCTGTAAAAAATAGTTTCTCATTGCTATTACAGGTACAAAATCGTAAAAAATATTTAAAAACCATACATTCATCTTTACTATGTACTCAAAAATGAGAAAACATTATACTTTATTTGTCTTTCTGAAGTTGGCAATGCCAGCCGTAGTATATGCATTTACCACAGGCCAACCCCCTTACGTCGCGTCCCGCACAGGATTGCCCCAACCTCCTTAATCAATAAAGATGGTCATTGTTGCAGTTATCATATTATCGAAGAATTAGAAACTGCAGCAACAACTACTTCTTTGAAGTGCTCAAAAATATGCCCAGAAGAAATTTCTAAACGAACTGATATGCACACAGGAGTAGCGTGCGACAACTTCGATAGATATGTTGATACTGCAACTGGTAAAGATACCTTGCATGATACAGTGGGTATCATATACCAAACAGTCATTGAGAATGGGGACACTACAGAGGAAAATTTACAACTTCATAATCGTCCGGAAGATACTGTCACCACGCAAGAATCATGCGGTCAGCTTGTACAGTTCCAATCAAGAAAAAGACAAAGATCTTTAGATGTTATTATCTCAGAGATAGTGCCATATTCAAAAAGCCAAAAATGAATGATCAATTATTGCCATTATCGGACGATTTGAGAAAAGAAATATCACCAGCTTCGTTGGAACTAATTCAGAAGCAAAATTTTTTGTGGATGCTTTGCCATGGTCTACAAATTCCAAAATACCCATGTGGGTTGGGTTTCACTCTTATTTAAATAAAGATTTACATGATAACAAGAAAAAAATTCTTATCTGACACCAATTAATGAATCACCGACAAGTACGGCAGTTGTAATAGAAACTATGAAACAAAGTCAAAAGATCGCTGCAGAAATTAAACAACCTTGCATTAATGTCACATACGATTTAGCTATTGCAAAAATTGCTATGCAAGTACAGTCCACAGAAAAACCAGTGTATGACAATTTATTTATTCATTTCGGATCATTTCACGTAATGTTAGCATTGTTTTAGAGCAATTGGAAAATTTATTGACGACAGTGGAATAATGAATATAGCTGTTGAAAGCGAGATCATTGCAAGTGGTTCAGTAGATGGATTTTTGAAGGGTAAACATTTTAATCGATGCACGCGACTACATCCATTAATGGCATTAGGGTTAGAAATATTGTTTCCAATCTTTTGTTGAAAAAAAAAAAAAATAATAAATGAAAATGTGAACAATAGCCTCTCTACATTTATCGATGATCCTGAATCGTTTGGGAATATAATAGAAGATGACAAGATATCGACATTGATGACTCAATACCAATCGTACAAAGAAGAACGTAGAAATGGAGCTCTTGGGAAAACGCCCCAATTTTATGTTAATTATATCGATCTGATCCATTATTATCAGTTGCTGAGTCGGAGCATAAGAACTGGCGACTTTACTTTGTATAAATATATATTATCAAAAATAGCAGGTTTTTTTTTGTGACTATAATAATAATAATACCTTTATTGCCAACAAAATCATTTAAAAATGACAGAGCAACGTCAAATACAAATGTTGCACACAAATACAATTAATATGAGTAAAATGAGATTGATATATAACAATATTGTTGCTAAATCACACGTTAAAAAAAACAATACAATACAATTTTTTTTTCTTCTTTATACAGAATACTGGTTAATAAATAAACACAAACTTAAAAGTTAAATGTGTAAAAACATTTTTTTATTAAAAATTTGGTGACCTCGGATTTGAATTCAGAGCAATTTTGAATTTGCTTCAGGTGACCTGGCAGTGAGCGAAAGGCCTTAATTCCCCTGTAAAGTGGGCTTTTTTTAAAGAAAGACGAGCTATGGACAGGTACGACCAACTCAGCTCCCCCTCTGGTGTTTACTGTCATATTTTCAGCATAATACTGATCATTACGAGGAAACAATTCGGAGTTTTTTTTTACAAACATGACAAGTGACAAAAAGTATAGAGAGGGAACAGTTAAGATACCCAATTGTGAAAAATATGGTCTGCAAGACGTTCTTGGTTGTAGTTTTAAAATACATATAATAACACGCTTTTGTGTTCTAAAATTTTTACAGCATCCCTTGACCATCCCCAGATTGATATGCCATAGTTTATGATTGACTGCACTACGCAAAGTAAAATACACGAATACTCTCAAGAGACACAGAGGTACGAAGTCTACGGATCAGAGCACAGGCACTATTGAGTTTAGATTGAACTGAGTTAATGTGGCCCAGCCAATTTAAGGATGCATCTATACTAACCCCCAGAAATTTTACGGATTCAATCACTCTGGTAGACCTATTATTTAGTTTTACATAAAGAGATTCATTTTTAGTAGGCTGTTTGCTAAAAGCAATGAGTCCAGTCTTGTCGGTATTAAGCCTTAAAAAATTGTTTTCACACCAACTATTCATTTGTCCCGCTGCATCCGAGCAGTCCACAGATAGACCGGCAGTGGTAGAATCCGCCAACACCACAGACGTATCGTCTGCATATTGGCAGATCAAACCACCGCCCAGTTCATCACCCAGATCGTTCGCATAAAGCAAGAACAGAAGTGGCCCCAAAATGGAGCCTTGAGGGACTCTCTGCTTAATATTAACAAATTCCGAAAGTACTGAACCCCACCCTGTGTGATGCAAACCCCACTTGCGACCTTTGCGACAGGTAAGATTCAAGCAGTCGAGCACAAGAACCTCTTATTCCATACTTTTGCAACTTCAGAAGCAACAGTTTGTGGTCAATGGTGTTAAAACGCCTTTGAGAGGTCAAAAAACAGACCCCTACCTTCTCATTTCTATCAACTCTATTTAAAATATACGAAACTGTATAAAAATGGCCATTTCAGTTGACATGTTTGGTCTAAAACCATACTGATGGTCAACAAGTATTTTATGCTGATGTAAAAATCTCATTAACCTGTCATAGATGACCCGCTCAAAAGACCTTTGACACAGATGACAGAAGCGACACCGGTCTGTAGTTAGCATCGTTGCACCTATCACCCTTCTTTAAAACAGGTATTACTTTAGCCTTTTTTAGTTCATTAGGAAAGACATCAGTGGTAAAAGTGTTATTAATAATGTGCATTAACGGCTCACTAATCATTTCCGAGATGTGTTTTAACATATAGATTGGAATTTCATCCAATCCTGATAAATACTTGTTTGGTAAGTTCATATAATTCTAAAAACTTCATTTCTGTCGACTGGATACAGAAATATAGTTGGATAGTTAGAATAAGGTACATTGTCCCTATTGATATTTCGCTCAGAGTATAGTACGAGTGGCGGTGACACTAACAGCCGTATTCATAGTCGTTCGCCAGCGGCTCGCCGGCGAGACGCCGTTCATTATGAATAGTATGTTGGCGGCACTGTACGTCTATGTCAAATTCGAGGTTAGCAGGTTAGATTTTGTGTCAATTTCTGTCAAAACTCACGGAAAACCTAACCTGATAACCTCGAATTTGACATAGACGTACAGTGCCGCCAACATACTATTCATAACGAAACTCCGGCGACTCGCCCGCGAGCCGCTGGTGAACGACTATGAATACGGCTGTGATTCTAGTGTGATAAAACTTTTCAATGTCATATATCTAATTCGTTACGTCATTGATGGGGGAACACAAAATGACACTATTGCCACGTGTGGACCGAACGGCGCTATAAAAAAAAAAATATTTTTTTTCAATATCTAGTATCATAAAACTTCAGGATTCTGATTGTTCCACGAGACAGGGGATGGGTAGGGCTATAAGAAAAAACAGTGCTGCCAGCCCCCGTGCAAACTCTTATCAGCGGCAACGAGGAGATAAGTGATCCCTCGGATCCTATTTTCTAGTATCATCAAACTTCATAAAATTCAAACGTTATCTGAAAGATCATCAATTTCTGTGTAAGAAAAACCGCTGCTGCCTTTTCCAAAAAGTGAAGAAAATGGCGGCAGCAGCATTTGAAAGTCGCGATTATCGCAACCGAATTTCGTGTATCCATTCAGTTTTATCAGCATTAATCCGGTTCTTTCAATTTGTACTAATGAAATACGTTGAAATTGTAATTTCCAATAAA
>CALNHX010012878.1:0-21732 GCA_940337035.1 Agriotes lineatus
ACCAGGCTTCAAGGAAGATGACGTGTTGTACTGTCAGACTGTCAGCCCGAGAAGTTCAAATTTTCCGCAAGAGCAAGACCGCTAGAATTCGATTTTACCTTGAGTGTTGAACTTTCTTGGGAAATAGAATCCCTGAGGCTTTAACCCTGTCTTAATACGCTGTCTTGCAGGACTAACTGCTTAAAAGCCATTTCCAACCGCCTAATTTTTAAACGCAAATCCCGGCGCCCAGAGATGAAATACTCCTCATATCACGGAAAAAAGTTGGTCCCGGCGGTCATACAACATCATGGCAGTCGTTAGTGGGGTTGGAAGTCCTCATAACTGCACAGCGACGCCTGTAATTGGCCTAACGGCTGTTGGCTGAGTGCAAATTAAATAAATAAAATTAAAAAAAAACTCATTTTACTAATAATTAAACCTGTAACCTGTAGGAATCGCAGCCTCTACGCCGCTTGTGAGCGGCTAGAGTCCTGTAGCCGCCCTTCATAAACTCGCCTGCAGGGCACCTTTTTGGTCATTAAAAGGCGAATTCCTGGACTTCGACGTTCGATTCCACAGCCCGCAAATCTCCTACCGGGACAATGTCAACATCATTTTCCGGTTCAAGGCGAAAAAATTCCTTTTGCAGGATTTGACACCGAGTTCGCTCCAAAAACGACGCCTAGCCGTCGTAAGGTACCAGTAACCTCTGCACCAGGATTTAGGCACTAACGCCCGCCTTAGGTAGCCCTTAAAATCCCTAAATTCACCGGAAAATTACAGCTTAAAATCACTGCTGAGTGGAAGGCCAAGTTTGCAGAAACAAAAGACCTACTCAGCCCATTTCCTGAAGAATCGGCGTGCGTACCGGTGGACTACCAATAGGGACCCGCAACACTCGCCGGTGCATTGGGTTGCAGTTCGACCCACGAAACCAGACATCGTTCCAGAAGAACATGTTAATTTTAAATACTTAATGTGCAACTCACGAGTTATTTTTAATTAATTATTGTAACTAGCTAAAAACATTATATTTGTTTTGGTAATTATCTGGTGTTTTACCTAATCGAACATATATTTGAGTGAACGTATTTCTCCGATTTGAGCTTAACCCGAGGGGTAAATCTTTGACGCCCTTAGTAAGGGGGAGAAACATCACATTTCTATATGTAAATTTACATTACTTGATGTAATTTTTTTTTGTCGGTATCTCAAGAACGGAAAGGAATTAACCTAAAGTGAATATACATTTTTTTGTTTAGAATCACTTCTAGAACGTATGATGTAAGTTTGTCGGTTACCTCAAGGAACACCCTGTATATCTCTTTTATGTTTCAGTGCTTTTTGTAATGTAACCTAAGCTTTTTGAATAAATAAAAATTAGTATTGAAATATACGTTTTATATTTATTACAAATCACTCCAAAGCCGCATACGACACATTTTATGATGCGGCCCTCACAACCTTCAAATTTTTCACAGTGGCCCTTGGGCCCCTTGAAGTTGGACAGCCCTGACTTAGATTGACCCAAGTGAGGCTCGCGGCTGCTTGTTGATGTTATTAAGACCTTTCAGACTCCCAGTCGACGAGTTAAATTTATGAGGCCGTTCGGCCCGTTCCTATTAAAGATAACGCTTTGCTGAGTATGGGATTTGCCGAAGCTGTGTTGGTATTAATTTATAGCGGCCTAAATTTTTGCTTCTAAACGCGGTTGATTATGCCTAATAAGGGATAAACAGAAAGCGAAATAAGATTTTCCAATATCGTAACAGATTTATATTTAATTTTTAATAACGGAGCAGTCGATGCCCATCCGTCGTCATATGATATGAACGTGGGACAAGAAGTGGATTTCGATGTTTAAAATTTTAAGTGTGCGTCCTTAGAACCGCGGAAGGCTGAACGTAGATAAATTATGTATTCTAAAATATACCGCTAGGATGTGCAAGCGAAAAGGGAAGGGTGGCTACTAAAGAATTTTAGGAACTAAGAATAGATTCAATAGATACTTTGTATTAGCATATTTATAATTTTTATGATTAGTATTGATATAGCTATTCTCAATGGTTTAAACTCGTTAGAAATCAAATAAAAATCATTTATACAATTATTATAGTTAACGATTAACTGAGTTCTTCTGCTATCTGCAAGTTACGATGCCGATGCAGATGACGCTGAACCGCGCAACCGGCAAACCGGCGAAATCGAAACGAATCGAGAGCCAGATTTTATTCGAATGATTATTCAAATAATCATTCGGTTATTAATATGATTCGAATGCAAATAATTCGGTTATGAAAATTGTCCGGTTATGCCCATCACTAGAAAAAACATTTCCAAGAATTACGAGATATTTGAATGGAGTCCCAGTTCAATTTTGCCTTGTGATTCGAGCCTGTTTCGAAAAATAAGAAAAAATACGCATCAAACCCTAACGCTTTATTAAGGGATAGATACATCTGGGAAGACGAGAAATTGATTGGGTGGCAAGAAAATCTAATTGGTCGAAAACAAAATAACAAAACCATTTCAAGAGCTCCGCATGCAATTTCGATGTGTATTTATGATAATGTTGAGTTATGGTCTAATAAATCTCGAATATAATAAATTTCATGATTAAGTACTTGTTTTATTTTCGTTGGTGCCTTCGAATGATAGGTAGGTACTTATATTCCTTTTAACATTTAAAATGTAATTTTTTTTCAAAATTATTTGCATTTGCATTTCGTGTAAATACACAGTAGTTGCTGATATCAGTTCTATCTTCTTAAGCCGTCTTCCCCGGGAGTTTTATTATTTTCATCTTGTGAGGGCATTATAAATTTTAACTGTTGAGATATAAGGCATCTCTTCCGATCTTTGGTTTTCAACTTTTCGTTGAAGATATTCTGTTAGATCCAAAGTGTGGTGTAAGGTTTCGTAAAAATGTTCCGTTATACGTACTAGTTTCTATCTGTTCTTGATTTTGCCGGTTTCATCCTTTTTTTCTCTTGGAAAGTGTTCTCCTTATTTTCATAGTTTTCTTTTCTTCAATGGTTTGTATTGTTTTCTCACATCTATACTTTCTTTCATCTTTCCTTATGGTATTTGAAATTTCCTTGTTGGTTAGTATTTTTCTCGCTTTTTAATGTTCTCTGTTCAATCTTTAATTATTTTTCGGTACCTACTAAGTTTTTATTCTTTTATATTTGTTGGGCAGAATAAAAAATAAACTTGATCGCGGGAGCTATTGAAAACAGTAAAACTTGTCTAATCTAGAATGCTTTTTGTTGACATCAATTTGTCAATTTTTTAAAAATTTTATCATTTGCTTTCAACATCTTGTTTAACTTATTGCATTTTTATTTCAATGTTACCTATCAATTTAATCTATAAATTTGGTTTAAATTACATATTTTTGCATATTTGTGTAGCACATTAGACTGTGTTAAAATCACATGAACTAATAATACAGTTGTTTGTAGTTCAAATGTATTTAGTTCTATAAAGTGAAGCGTAGACAGAGGTCACATTTTTCATGGGCTCCAGTGATCAATTTTATTTTTGTTCGCTCTGTACTAGTATGTGGTTCAACTTGTTTATGTCACTTGTTGACTTGTAGTGTAGGGCTATGCTGATATAATCTTCAAACTCTTTTTCATCATTTTGTATCGTTCGTCGCTAGCCCGTATTTCATTAGTCGCTTTCACAATTCAACGGTGTCTTGTTTTTGCGATTTTATTTAGTACAGTGACGTCTTTGACTATGTGTCTTCTATCTATTACGAAATAACCTATTTCATTTCGTGTTTTTCCCATCTGGACTTCCCAGATTCATCTTCTGTGAAATTTCTTGTAGAAACAGTTCTCTGTTTGAAGTAGATTGTTTTCCAGTAAAAACTTCGTAAAGTGTTACCTCGATCATTTCTGCCTGGACTATCAAAATTGTCCTGCCCAATTTCGAGTGCATCAGATTTTAATCCTAGTTTGTCGTTGTTGTTACATATACTACTGGTTTATTGAAATGTTTTATCAAAATACGGAATTACAAGTAATTTAATTTTATGTAAATGAAAGTGGATATTTTTGAATTACAATTGAGTTCTATATTTGGAAATACTTATTTTGGATTCATTAATCTATTCGACTTGTGTCAGTTAATAGCTTTTAGAGAAAACATACACATTGTTACAAACATTGAACTTTTGAGGTCGTTATTTTACCGTTCACATTGTGCTTTTAGATTAACGTGGCAAAATATTAAATCTGTATATTACTACTGAATTCGGTAGCAACTGCCTGGAAGTAAATCTGATTAAAGTTCATTTTTCTAGCCTCGTTTATCTTTCGGTGTTGAAAACGATATATACCGTGCGGGAATATATGATTCATATATTCCTTAAATCATCAATAATATCTAGTTTAGCAGAATCTTCAGAAAATGCTATAAATTATAGATTTGATGAATATTTTATTATACTCTTCAGCAGCTTTAATTTTCCTTAAAAATACGACTACATTTACCAATTTCAGTCCATATAGTTTTCCGGTGTCATGTTCTGGTCTGTAATGCACAAATTTTGCACTATTAGGTTAATTTCAAGTTAGGGCCCCAAATACCAGATTTACACCCTCTATCTAGTTCGTCATTAAGTTTTCTAGTAATTTTACACCTTCTTCTTCTTATTCACACCAAATGTTGAAGTTAATGATAACTTGCAAATGTCAAGTTAGACCTGGTCTTTAAATGGACCACTGTTTTAATATTCTTATTCATGGCTGCTACACTGCAAAACTAGCTGGCTTAGGTCTCTCCAAGTGCTCATTAAATTCTTTTTCCGTCGACCTCCCTATAAAATGTGATTTTACGGACGCATTTGCGTACCAAAAATGCCACTTTTTTGGACACCATTAATTTTTCGTCCGCAAACACTTTTCGTCCGTAAATGCTTTTCGTCCGCGAATGCTTTTCGTCCGCGAATGCTTTTCGTCCGCGAATGCTTTTCGTCCGCAAACACTTTACGGCCGCACTTTACAGCCGCAAACGCTTTTCGTCCGTAAACACTTTTCGTCCGCAAACACTTTTCGCCCGTAAACGCTTTTTGTTCTCAACAACTTTATAATTCGGACTTCACTTTAATTTTTTTTCAAATTATGACGGTCGACGGAAACATTTAATATGCACCTCGGACGAAAACTGCTTTTTATGGCCTTGCCTGATTGCTTGCCTCGGCTATCGCCTCGGCCAGCAATTGCAGGCATCGTCCATAAAAAGCCAATTTTTCGTCCTTGATGCATAAATAACTATTTATTGAGTACATTTCTATTTGAAAACTTGTCATAACCTCACATTCATTTTTTCGTACGAATTATAAATCTTCTTACTTTTACCGGTTGTATAGCTGCTTGTTCAAGACCGCTGCTTCATCAAGCTGTAAATCAAATCCCATTTTGGATTAGGGTTACCAGTGTTCGTTTTCTGTATTAAAATACGCAACTATGCGAATGTAGTATTTTTGAGCTAACAATTATAAAAAGGGAGGCTGTCCCCAACTTAATAGCTTTTATATTTGTTTATTGTTCATTGACATGTTAAACAGTGTTTAACATGATCGCGTCCTCGAATGTTAAGATACATTTAACATGCATCCACTCGAAGGGACAATTTCCTCCGTGGCGGAGGCGCCAATCTTTTTAATTTCATCCGGGATAACAAGGAACTCGTTTTGCGTTTCCATTTTAAGATTTTTATTTGTTTACGATAGGCACTATAGCAATATGCTCGAATGTTAAGACTGGGTTACCCCTCTAAATACGTTAATTACTATTACATGTGGTGAAGACATCAACTATAGATGCTATTATTTATTTTTGCTTTAACTCAGGAATATATAAAAGTTATGTATTGTACAAGTGAATAAAGGGGCATTTTATGCATAAGCGGAATGGATAAAATCTCTTCATTCACGTGTGGCATATACAGTTTTTTCCAATACCTCCATTTAATTATATGCATACGTTTCAAAAATTAATACATAATATTAAATAAGTAATCATATTATCTCGTCACGTGCTAGTTACCGAGATACACGTATGTATTTTATTAGTTGCTATGGATTATGCAGTGTTTTACTCACTATTGAATAAAGTGACAATTTATCCACCCTCATCATTAAAATGATACTTTACCATGGATATTTTAATAGATAAAATATAACTTTACTAGTAGGTATTCAATCTGTCTAACGGCCCACCATCAACTGAAAAATGTAGTTGACGTTTGATCGGTAAAAGGTAAAAGATAAAGGTTCAAGGTAATTTCAATTCCCCCAAATGGGGGCGGCCTGCTATAAGGACCTTGCGTCCCTCTTCAGCCAAGAACGAGAATTATAGGATGGGCGAGAAAAAGGAGGGGTGAAGAATGAAAGAAATACCAGGAAAGGTGGAGAAGTACTACCCCGACATTCGCCTCACAGAAGGTATTCTGTTGACTCAGGAAAACCACCTTAAAACACGAATAAGAGCAGACGGCCGCGGGAATCGTCCTCCCGAATGCTAAGTAGGCGTGTTAACCACTAATATACAGAGCATGGTTTGTCTTTTCTTATCTGTTTGCTGTTGTTAAAGGAACTTACTGATAGACTTAATTATTATTACTCGAATATACTTAGTTATAAAATTTCATTGAGTTCCTTGTCCGTACTATGAGACTATACGATGACTCGCATCAAATAATATAAATATTAAAAAAAATCAATTAGCTAAAGGGTGGCTGGAAACATTTATAACTAATTAGTGTTAGTGTTAGTAAATATTTTATTGTCAAGTTATATTTAAAGCTACGTTAGCAAATACAAGATACAGTACCTACAGCAAAATTAATAGTAACTGCAGTACAGTACTCGCTATACGTAATTCTATAATATAGTTTATTATATTACAGCAAAAACGTTTCTAATATTGCATATTTAACGAAACATTTGTAAAATCACTCCGTAACCCCTTGAAATGCAAAATACACCAAACATATTTTATCTGAGTTGATTTTAATCAAAATGTGTATTTAACAAAGTAATGCCATTAAAACTATAGATTGCCGTATATCATTACGGAGGCTTTCACGGCCATTGTCGTTAAGTAGAAAACGACTTCCGGGATTGGACCGTGTCATTATTGAGGTCGAAGAACTCAATTTTCGCCCACTTTCGTAAGAAACTTCATCAGGAGGAATAAGCAAAAAAAGCACTGTAACTCAACATGTTAACCACGCCAGAGGGGAAACTATTTGCAAGGGAAGGGATAGAAGAGTACGGTAACTCAACGTGTTAACCACGTCAAAGGCGAAACTCGACTAACTATCGGAAGGATAAACGATAACGATAAAATACGTATATTAAACAGAATATGTACAGGTGATTATTTACAAAACATTTTAATATTATTAATATAAGTCCGTGGGGTTGGGCCGTTCTAGGCTTTTGGCCTCTTCAGCCCTGGGGTCTTCCTTCCTTCTTGTGGGTTGGTGGTACTTCTACTGGTCCTGATGTTGGGGTTGTTTTTTCTTCGGTGGGCGGCATCTGTAATCATAGAAAAATTTGTGTAGTATTGGCTGTTAGGAAAAATGGTTCTCCTCATTGACAGGGGAGTGTCAATGAGGATCCAGTGAGGTCAGGGTAAAGGAAAAGTGGGGGGGGGGGGGTGATTTAGTTAAAGGTAAAAACGACTTTGTTACCGGAATGTGATATACGGAGGAAACGGGCTAGGCAGGCATGGGCGGATTGCTCGAGGGTGGTTTGGATCTTCTGCTTCTGCAGGGGGAAAAGGTCGAAGAGGGTTTTGGTAAGGAAGCGGATGAATTGTCTCACTGATAGGAAGGGTTCGTGGGTTTGGTCTTCGTCCATGTCGGAGTTTTCGGGATCGAGGCTGGGTTCAATGATTTTGGTCGGGACAACAGGGGTTTCGGGGGTAATGGTTTGGGGTTTTGGGAATTTAGGGCATTGATGGGACCAAGCTGGGTGGTTTCCTTTACAGAAGGGGCAGCTGGGGGTTTCGCTGGGACATTTTCCGGGGGGGTGGGTGTTTGGGCAGGTGGGGCACACAGGTTTACTCCTGCATTCGGAGAGGGAGTGCCCGAAGGCAAAACATTTGGTGCACTGGAGAGGTATAGGGGTGGGGGGGTGGGAGGGCTCGCAAGGGTGCTTGCGGCCGAAAAGTTGGAGGCCATTGATGAGGAGCTCGTCGATGGTGGCTTTATCAGTGGAGATGATACGGAGTAGGGGAGTGGGGCGGTTTGTGGCTTTGGATGTGATTCTCCAGCACTTGAAAATTTGGAGTTGGGGGCACTGGAGTTTGACGTCTTCAGGAGCGATGTCCTGGTCGACGTCTCGGGCGACAATGGAGAAAGTGGGTGGTTTTTTGGCTTGTTGGGTGGGGGAGGCCTTTCGGGATAAGGGACAAACTTCAAGAGTTTTGCTGTTGGTGGCGGTGCGGAGTTTGGACTGAGTGACTCCATTGAGGGGTTGCTCGGTGATAAGGAGGGCGGTTTTGTTGTAGTTGACTACAAGGGTTTTGATGCCCTTGAAGCCGTGGGAGATCAGGAGGGAGTAGAAGGATTTTTGGGTAGCGTAACTATCTGGGATGTTTTTAATGGAATATCTGAAGGAATCGGGCTGGGAGGTAGAAGATGATACGGAGGATTGACGGGCGCGGGAGGATGTTGGGGATGTGAGGGGTTCGAGGGGTGGAAGTGATAAGAGGGACGGTACTGGTTTGTTCTCACCGGTTTTTTTTTATGAGTTTGCGGTGCCGGCGGCGAGGGCAGCGGCTCTGGCGGCAGTGGCGTTGGCGGCTAAGTTGGCGGCGGTGGCGGCGGCTGCGGCTGCGGCCTCTTCGGCGGCGTCGGCGGCATCGATGTCGGCGTAGATAGCGGCGGCTCTAGCTGCGTGGGGTTTATTTTTATGAGTTTCCGGTGATGCGAGTTCAGCGGCGTTGGCGACAGCGGATTTGGCGGCTAAGGTGGCGGCGGTGGCGGCGGCTGCGGCTGCTGCCTCTTCGGCGGCGTCGGCGGCATCGCAGGCGGCGTTGACAGCGGCGTCCTTAGCGGCGTCCTCTGCGGTTTCCGCGGCCCTGGTGCGGGTGACAGCTCGGTGTGCTCGGAGCCTGGCTTCCTGGGATTCGGTGTCGGGCTGGGTCCGTTTCTTTTTCCCTGCCATCTTAACGTCCTGATGGCACACGAAGGAATGGGATGAAACGAAACGTTGACTATTCTTTTTTGTGTGAGCGCGCCCGGAGAACCAACTGGACTCCCCGGACCGCTGGAGTTCGAAAACTTTCTCTGCTCTGGTTGGTCGCTTGGCTGGGTGTTGCTTCTCTCGCTGCTCAGGTCGGAATGCTATCGGAAGGAGAAAGGCGAGAATTTATAGGCAAGCGCCGTCGCGGTTCAGCAAATGCCGTCGCGGTTCAATGGCGGTGGGCGGGGCTTAGAAATTAACACTTTCCACATAGAAGGAAGGGGAAAGCCTTCGTCCCGATTGAGATTGTTAGGGTGTTTGTAAATCTCAATGGCTTCGCGAATCTTTCTGCTAAAGAAGAATGGGGATTTGCAGATGATGGAAGTTTCATCAAAAAGGATCTTATGGCCGGTATCGCGTTGGTTTTCAGCGATGGCTGATGATGAAAAGAGACCCGACTTGAAACAGCGCTGGTACTCAGAGATGCGAGTTTAGAGGACATAGTGTTTAATTTATTTTTAAATGAAGGAAGAACCTGTGATATTTTCATCAGGGGTTTGAATACTGTTTTAATGTTTTGTTTTCGAAGAAACTTTGCAACGAGATCGGTGACTTGGTGATGGCGATTGATGGCAGACTGTATATCCTTAGCACGGTAACACCGTTGTTCCTAAGAGCTTTCCGAATGTGGTTTAATTCAGCGTGGACCTTATCGGGTTGGGATATGGAAACAGCCCGGTGTACAAGCGAATTGATGACGGAAAGTTTTTGTTAGGATGATGGTGGGAATCGGCATGTAGATAGCGATCAGTGTGAGTGGGTTTGCGATATACAGAATGACCAAGAACCGTTACTTTCTATCTTCTTGGTAAAGTTAAATTTTGGATGTTGATTATTGAGATGATTTAAGAAGACGGGTAACTTGTCTTTACCATGTGGCCAAATAATAAAGGTATCGACGACGTGTCGGAACCAAACCTTGGGTTTCAATTCTGAAGAAGCCCCTTACGAAAGTGGGCGAAACGTTAAGTTCTTCGACCTCAATAATGACACGGTCCAATCCCTTAGTCGTTTTTTTACTTAATAGATTGCCGTAGTCTCGTAAAATATTTAAAAAAACAGTAGTCGAATTCAATCTGCCAATCCATGGCCGTCCATAACTAATTTTCAATGGCATACGTTATTTTTATAATTTACTATTTTTCTACACAATTACACGAGAAGCAGCAATATGCCTAAACGTAATTTTCTCTAAAAGAATTATCTATGTTCGACCTTGAAAGTCTGCACCCAGTCCTTGATTCGACATATTTAAAATTTCCTCGGCAATACCCATTGTGATCAATCTAATTGCAATAGAAATGCACATCCTCTACATTTACTTTCCACTTTCCAGTGATTTCTTGCAACATAAATTATAATAATGTAGAAAGATAAATGCAATGAGTAATAAATGTGAAGATTTATTATGTTACAACATACTCGTGCTACTGGTAATCAATAAGCGTTTAAAAAATTGAACATTAAGTCTGCATTATAGGCAGGGCCCCCGCAAGGGTTATTGTCGCCCGCGTGCTGGAAATATTCTGGCGCCCTTTGAATATACAAGGTGTTATGGAAATGAGTGCAAATATTTTAACCTGTAATAGAACTCGCTAAACTGGACAACTTCTCCATTTATCACTTTTTCGAAAACGCCCTCAACACTGAGTTAAAATTCAAAACAGTTTTACTTTAAAAATGCATACCCGCCTATGGAACACTATTTTAATTTAAACGAACAGAACACAAAAAACATTTCTTTGATATGCAAACCAACAGAAACTGCACAGTTACTGATAAAACCTTTAGTTCACATAATATGTGGTCAGCAACGTACCCTATCAATTGAAATAGGTAAGTTATTGACCGCATGTTTTTTGGTGCAAGAACTTTGCAGTTTTAATATACCTTGTGTCATTCACCTTTAACGTAGATTTGCTTACCAAGCGGCTCGTCAAATTTGGGGAAGATAAATGATAAATGATAAAAGTTGTTCAATTTGGTGAGCTCGATCACTGGTTAAAATATTTGCACTCATTTCCATAACACCCTGTATATAGTACTTATATAAATAATATTTTGAAGCATAAAAACTTTAAGCTGTTACATATGTTTTTTTTTAAATTTCCTGGTTTGCTGCAATATTCTTGTAGTTGTTTAAACATTTGAGCGAAATGCGAAAACATATTTTATTTTAATTTTGTAATGAAACAACACAGATTTTAAAAACTAAAATGTTATTCTTCTTTAAATTTGTTACAAAGGAAAAAACAAACCAAACAATAAACAAATAAAACATTCAATCATCCAAAAATTAAATAGGTTTTTTCTGGAGTTGGTTGCTGCAAATTCTTTTACAATATTGCCAAAATCAATTTTATGGAGGATCTCTTGCTCTATAGCTAAGATTGCTAAACCAGATAATCTTTCTTGTAACATGGTAGACCTCAAATACTTTTTTTTAAATTTTTATTTTGAGATGGATCTCTCACCAGAAGCTACAGACACAGGTAAAGTAAGCAGGATTCTTAATGTAATGGTAATATTTGGTAGAGATGAAGTTAGATTGTTTTCAAATATATATTGTAGAAGTCGAGGGGATTTGACGCTTCAGGTAATGAAAACAACCTTAGGGCTTTTATCTCGTGAAAAAATCATTTTCTTCTACGTCAGCCTCCTTCTTTTTCTGATTAGTTAGCTTTTGTTGTAGAGCACGAGAGCTTTTTAAAAGATCCTCGTCATTTAATTTAAAAATATTACTAAAAAAACCAAAAACGTTGTCATAATCAGATATCATTTCAAATCTACGATTTAAAAAACTTAGTGTTTGATCAATTATTAAAAAAAAATATTTTTTTCTATAGCACATGTTAAAGTGTGCTTTTATCAACTCAAAACAAAAGGTCAAGTTTTACTTTAACAGCAAGGGTAGATAAAGTAGCACTTTAACATCAAGGATAGATAAAGTAATTTAATTTTCTAACTTTTGTTTGAATTAAATATGACAGCTTCGTATTATCGTAGCAACCCAATCTGGCTACTGACATTTTGAAATGTCATTGACTGTCCTTATTTTCTTATTAAATATATAAGTTCTTGCTATAGAAAAAAATATTGTATTACTATTAAACGCGGTTTTTGGATCTTGAGGTGTCTCATCCCTCTGTTCATAATCGAACAATTTTGGTTTATACTTTCGTCTTAACAGTATTTAACGGAGGAAAACCTTGCTCTATCTCAAGAGCGGCTGTTAGTTTTCCAGCTTGAGCAAGTTATTCCTCGAAAACATTATCATCTCTATAATTTGTATTCAGGGTATTGCATATTGCACACAGAATTAACTAACCTATCGATTTTATTATATTTAATAATTAAAGCTAAAGGAATAGCTATTTGATTTTAAAAATATAATGTTTTCTGTCACAGTAGGAATAGGTCATTATATCAACGAACATAAACTTCAATAAGATTATTGATTATATTATGAATTGAGATAAAAAAAAAAGATTTCTTTAGTGCCTTAGTGCTTTGTTCATTGGAATCGTTTGAAAAATTAAAAATTCAGATTGTATACAAATCTCCGGTTTGGCGCCCCTTTAGAGTGGCGCCCGCGTGCGGTGCACGCGTTGCACGCGCGGTTGCGGGGGCCCTGATTATAGGTTATTGTAATGAAACATTGCATTTAAATCTATAAATTCTAAATGTACATAATGGATAAAAACTTCTACACCATTAAACAATTTGTTGGGCTTTACACTGGACATCCTTCGCATCCTGTACATTTCTGTACCTTTTACAATGTTTACCCTGTATCTGTTGGGTAGGTACCAAATGCTCCTATTTTTGTCAAGGATAACAACCTGAGCTAAGTGCAAAATATTACTTTTTTCTAATATCTATTAGTAAAGTTATATTTTATCTATTGAAATCTCCATAGAAAAGTGACATTTTAATGATGAGGGTGGATAAACTGTTATTTTATTCACTAGTGAATAAAACAGTCCATAATCCATAGCAACTAATAAAATACATACATGTGTCTCGGTAACTAACACATAACGAGATAATATGTTACTTATTTAAAACTATTTATTAATATTTAAAACTGTTGCATATCATTAGATGGAGACATTGGGAAAAATTGTATATGCCACACGTGAATGAAGAGATTTTATCCATTCTCCTTCTGCATAAAATTCATCTGTGTTCACTTGTACCATACATAACTTTTTTCAATACCTACTTGTAAAGTTGTGTTTTATCTATTAACATCTCTATGGTAAAGCAACACTTTAGAGATAAGGGTGGATAAATTGATACTTTATCTACTATTGAATAAAACAGTCCATAATCTATAGCAAATAACAAAATACATGGTAGCTAGCACACAACCTGGTAATATGATTACTCATTGAAAATGAATGATTCAATTTTAAAACTTATTTATTTAATTAAATGTAGGTATTGGAAAACATTCTATATGCCATACGTGAATACAGAGATTTTTTCCATTCGGGGATTATGGATAAAATACCTCTTTATTCCACCATAGGTAACTATTATTTTATGTTTAACAGTTTTAGTCAGTTGTAAAGTAAATTGCTTATCTTGTGCAAAAATATTTGTTATTAAATTGTAGATATTTATAGTTATATACTTACTTTTGGCACGATTAGTAAACAAACGAAACATCCCACTGTTCGCCACCTGAAACAAATAACAATTGTAGTAGCACCAGCGAAGATAATAATAGTATAAAATGGAAATAAAGCATTTCGCCTAATTCAAGTAAATGTAGTGTGACGATTGTAACTAACCTCAATAATTATGGCAGATGATAATCGTTGGGGGCATGTATGAAGATTAGGCAGAGTCTAATTAATTACACGCATATTCTCTGCCTCCTGATAATATGATAGCAAGTGTACAGCATTAAATTTTGTGCAAATGTGGTGATTCTAATGTTAATGAACGGCTTCATACAATTCCCGTTAGTGTCGCAGGCTGTTGCTTTGACACGCTGACGCGACTCTTTCTTTCGTAGTTGTATGGCTGGTGCCGCGTCTGAAAAGCGTTATAATTGCACAATTTCACGGTTACCTTGATTAAATTAAGGTTTCATTGTCGCTACACACTGTCAACTTTGGATTCCATCGTCTATCGGAAATACATTTTTCGTTGTTTTTGTTTATTATTATTTCATATTTCTGTCAAAAGGGGGTTTTGACTGATTTGTCTTAATTTGCACAGTGTGTTTGGTAATTAACGTGCAGTAGTTCGGGATGTTATAAAAGAAATAATTTTATGTCGAATTTGTTAGTAAATAAGTGTGCCATTTCGAATTTGGAAAATGGGAACCGTCTCATCTCCAATTTTGTCAATGGATTCAATTAAATCAAATTACAAAATATTTTGAGGACAGATGCACCAGTATCTGCCCGAAACGGAATTGTATATTTTAGAAGCATGCGTTCGTGGTCTAATTAAAACTGACGATTAGTAAGACGTTCACATTTTCAACACAGTTTCAGTAAACCTTAGAGACTGTAATTATTGCACATCGTTTCTTAGGCCCTATAAAACTGCTAATGAGGCTTAATGCAAACGACTATAAGTAACACCCAAGTGATTTGTTTTAATTAATCTTAATAGGAGGAGAATTGTTTACTTAAAAGAATCCATCATGTTGCGAATACCATACGGGAGAATCCACAACAACTAATTGCAGAACTCATTACTACGTTGCCCCGAGTTTGTATAACCCTTAATAATAGCCACTTTGAGTAGGTACTTATTATAAACCATATAGGATGTCTCACGAATATTTTGTCTGACGTCATGTGCGTATGGAGGAATATACAAAAGTTCTAGAGCAGGGTTTCTCAAACTTTTTACTTCCCTCGCCTAAAAGGCGAAAGAAGTATTATAATAGTGACTATTTCCCACATCTCTTATTATCCAATGAAAAGCTATGCTTTTTCAAAATTCAACCAATCGTGTGTTTTTGTAGTGGCAAAAAATCGAAATTTTCCCTTGGGATTTTGTCAGTTTCTTTTGCCACTTGCATCCACGGCAACCACCAAATATGTTGCTTTAATCAAGGTGGTATTTAAGAAACGTCATTTAAACTGTCATTGCGCATCAGTATAAATGTCAAACTAAACCCATATTTGGGAAATAGTCCACAAAATGTATTTCGGGCTCACGATTTTGTTCGGCAAATGTTTTACTCACGATTTGTTGTTTTTTTGGCAATGCCCCTCGACAAACTAACTTTTAAACTTTTGAAGCAACCACTGACAAAATTCGAGTCGTTGCAGGTTATCGCCTTGTTGCAAATGATGTCTTTGTTGGCAATAAAATGGATGTAAAACTTCTCGATTTAAGGTTCTCCAGACAAAACTTTGCGACACATCTAGACGTGTAGCAATGCGCTTAGTACTAGTTATAGGAGTTTCAAGCACACAATCTATCACTTCTTATTCTGCTGCAACAGCATGATTTCGGTTTGGACCACCAGCATGAGAATTACCAATACCAAACTCCCGCAACCTTCGAAAAGTGTTAGCAAACACTTGGTGAGATAACTGTCTTCTGTTCGGAAATCTTGTGTTATATTCTCGAGAAGCTCGTCATGCGTTACCATCACAGAAGCCGTACACATAAACAATATCTACATATTCTTCTTTAGAAAATTGCATTTTCAATAAAGCAGCTAACTGAATTTCACTTAAAATTTATTAAATGTCAACTTTAACTTTTATGCCACATAAAGTATGATCTGCTATTATTAAAGTTAAAAATTAAAATCGTAACCTGAAAATTTGAGGTCTAATAACTCGAAAACGAAGCCCGATCGGCAAAAATGTCATTTCGCATTTTTTAACCAGAATATGATGTTGTAAACGCCATTTTGTTCAACCAGTTATGAATCACCCTGCATGTCTACCATACACGAAATCGAGAAAATTTCGGTCAAATGTATACAGGGTGAGCACCTTAAAAAATAAAATTCTGCCAATTTTAGCTTTAACTCAAGAACTATCAGTCAAATACAACTAATATTTTATACATATCTCAGACTCTTTCTCTTTGAAGAAAAATCTGGTGTGACACACGCACACAACTTTCTTTTCACACGTGATGGTGTTTTTAACATGCACAATGAACACCAATAGAATCATACAAATCCTCGTGCAGTTAGAATAAGAAATCACCATCAACGTTTTAGCTTAAATGTATTAGGTGGATTGTTGGATAACCATCTGGTAAGACATTTCAGTACAAACTTTATATTCTGTTTTAGTTTATCCACTTTTTGCCAAATTGCTTAAACGGACAAACGTATCTCAATTTTCTCCAACAAGATCTTCCCGAGTTATTAGAAGACGTTGCTTTAAATGTTTGTCAAAATATGGTATTTATGCATGATGGAGCGGGTCCTAATTTTGCGTTAAATGTACGAGAATACCTTAATCATACCTATTTAGAACGCTAGATTGGCAGAGGCGGTCCAATTAGTTGGCCACATCGTTCACCAGATTTAAATCCTCGTGATTTATTTTTGTGGGGTAATTTAAAACCGTTGGAATGCAGAACACCGGCACCCAACCTAAACGAGCTTCAAAACCTTCAGACAGCGCGAGAGATACCGCCGGTAATGGTAAGAAATTCTATTTGAGTAATAGAACAACGTGCCGTGGCATGCATAATTGCCAACGGGGACCATTTCGAGCAAATGTTAGATTAGGTGATTAAGTAAATAGTTTTCGTTCATTTATTTAATAATTGTTATTTTAATTTTATTATAATTTATTAAACAGTTAACATTTGGAAACTATGTTGTTTTTATTATTTTAGAATTTTAAAATAGCGGTAGCTTAAAAAGTACGGAACTGGACGAAAAATGGCAAAGGCATTTTTTGTTCAGTTTTTAATGTAGAATAACGTGGTCCGTATCCGCAAATTCCGTAACACCCTGTATTTAAGTAAATATACATATATCACACCACAATTACAATGACTAAAAATAGCGCATGAAAATACCAAACAATGGAAATTTTCATTTAATGTATTATATCAAAAAGTCGTCTACATTTACTACACAATATTACATATATTAACATGCAAAATAGGAGTATAAAAATGTAAATTTTATCATTAATTCTTTATATCAAAAATTGGTATACTTTTCATTCAAAAATATGTTGACATGAAAAATAGAGTATGAAAATACAAGGAAAAATCTGTAAAGAGTTATACTCAGAACTTCCCCCGCAAGTGGACGTTGTGGCACTAAGCAATATTAAAAATCGAAAGAAAATAGGGGTAACAATATTTTCACGTTTGTAATAATACTGAAACAATAAAATAAAACACTTGGTAATGCAAATCTAACCACTTTCAAATAAAAAAAAAACATTATCGGGGATGGAATTCGAGGTACAGTGTTTGCGAATGCGATTTTAACTGAGCCCGTCTGATCCCCGAGCCCATCGAGGAACTGTGCCAGCTCTACGATGTGCGGCGGTATTAAACAGAACGCACTTATTGTTGCCTCTTTTGGATTTTTTTACATTTACCCTCTATCTGTTAGGTTCTACCTTCGTCAAGTGTAAAGCCTCAAACTATTTATTGGAGAAAGACGATATTTTGCATGCAGATTATATGTCTACTTGGCATAAAGCCTAGAAAATTTTGGAGAAATAAATATAGAGTGAGCACATTAAAAAATAAAATTTTGTTTATTTTTGCTTTAACTGAGAAATAAATAAAAGTAATAATTTGCACATAGGTCAGGCTTTATCATTGGTGAAAATGATACCTAACAGATACAGCGTAAACATCACAAATGGGACAGAATAGTATGGTGTTTTCATAACGCAGCAGAAGCTCGTACATTCCGAGCACGGTCGTGACTCAGTTATTCAAGCGGTTGCGAGGGGTGGTCTATAAACTGGGCTCGAAACATTCGCCTAGGAGCCCGGAGTTTTTTTTTTTGCAAATTGATGTAATTTTGATGAAGTTCCGTGTAAACCTCTTTATAGATTTTTGAGTATCTAATTAGAACTAACTAAAAAGTTGACTGTAAAAAGTTATGATAAAAAACATCAACCCACTCTCGCATAAATTACCCCCTCTGAACCTTCCATCAACTTTGATAAGGTCATCTAGTACAAAGTACAGCATGCAAAATCTCACAGATATGTGAAATTACCTCAAATTTGCTTTATATGATATAGAATACGATAGATATGAATTCATATTTTTGTATTTAATCGGGCCATATTCCTACGTGTGAATGAAGTGCCTTGAACTTTACTTTGTTACTTTTACTTATAGATCGTGTGGTATAAATAAAACTTGTTAATCTATGTACCCATAACTGTATTTTTGCATATGACATCAATAGAAAGGTAATATAGAACCTAACAAAAAATGTAGCAATATACAGGGTGTTGCATTTAAAATACAAAAGTTGCAGATCACTCTTCCAGGCAGTTGAACGATATTGAGCAACTTATAATATGAAAGTATAGCGTTCATAATGCCATTATACAACATCGATTATTATACACAAGTATTGCTACATTGATAGCATTATTTAATTCCTCCAAAATTCAAATTTTATCAAAAATATTTTTAGGAGTGGCATGTTTCTAGAAAATTAGCTATTAAATTGGCGCCATATTCAAAATAGTGCTAAATAAGGGAGAAAATGTGAATATATTAGCAATAAAAACATTAAATGTACTGTATACTACTTATAATACTTGACACTGCTTGGATGCATTCAAAATTGTTGTTATTATCACGTAAACTCGATGGTTTTCAAAGATAATATCTTTACGATTAAAAGAAGTTTTAAAAACGTTGGGAGGCCTAAGTGCACATGAACTAAGGGCATTGGCGTAACTAGCGGGGGGGGGCAGGGGGGCCAGGCCCTCCCCAGAGTGCCGTCTGGCCCACCCCAGAAAAATAGAAGTTAAATAAATTTAAAAATCTGCTTTTTTATTAACCCATTTAAACTAAGGGGTTGGTTATCGATTCTCACACATTCTTACATTTTCTGGTTTTATTGCCTTTTTTTGGCTTAAAAACATTATAGTATAAATACCATATGTTGGACGGATGACTCTAATGAATAATAATATACAAGAAAAAACGTTATTAGTTAGCTAATAATTACTATGAAGACACTGCTTTCGTCTGAATACTTTTTTAAGTTAAATTTACACCATTTTTGTTAGTTTCTCTTGAGTTTAAACAAATAAAGGATCAATTTATGTGCACAGAAAAATAAAATTGCAATTATTTCATATGCGGGTAAGTAAATGAGTTGAAAACTTGAGTGCATCGGTAACTACTCGCTGGGCACATACAGCTAGCTGCCTATTATAGGATCGTCCAGTTCAGACTTAAGGTGATTTGCTATTTAGATGTTTGCCTTGCCGAAAGAGTTGAGTTTATAGCTTTAAAGAGTACGATTCAGAATTTTATGTTGAATAGTGTTTTATGTACCGCAAAGAACATTTTGTGGTGCTTGAATTTCCACAGTTGCTAGCCCAAGATAGAATGAAAAGATATCACAATAACAATTAAAAGGATACTGATGTTTTCCAGAAAGTATTTGCTTCGAGGATACGCAGAAAAAAATCTAAATTGTGGCTCAAAAACGTACAAATGGAAACCAAGTGATGTTTCTCCTGGAATAATATTTTTTATCGTCAACCTCATTGAGTTGCTAGAAGTAATCTATACATTTTTATGTTGTTTATGAACCGAAAAATAATTTATTGATATGCTCCTTAGACACGTAGTATTACGAGAGTAGGTAGCACCCATAATTTCTGCAAACCAATAGATCAAGTGTACCATGGAAATGTAACTTGCCATAAACAAATGTTTGTTGTTTTCTAGTTTAACAGTTCAAATTTAGTTACTATACAGTTAGTTTTGAAATAAGTGTTGTGCATCAAAAATTACCATAAGGGGAGAAAATTTTAGAGCCATGATTTACTATGACTTTAAAAGTTCCCTTTCTCTGAAAGAAATGACTTCGTGCTGATTTTGGTGGCCAGGCGCATATTTCTGGTTTAATGAATTTAAATTTGAACGAGTTTCAGTCAGCGACGATTTTTGCGAAAACAAATTTCAGCAGTTACTGATACGAACGTAGACGCTGTGCGAAGAATGCTTCAGTAGGACAATCGAGTCACTTACAGAATTATTAAAAGCATCTTGGACATTGGCATGACTGCAATACACAAGATTTTACATACTCACTTGGGTGTAAGAAAAATCTGTCTTGGGTGGATACCACACAGTTTAACAGATACACAGAAACACAACAACAGCATGTGGAACAGTATAAGAAATATGATGAAGGTAGATCTAAAGCAGTTTACATAATAACTGGTGACGAAAGCTGGATATATGGATTTGAACCCGATTCTAAGCGGCAGTCAGCCCAATGGATGTTTCCAACAAATCCTAATCCAGTTAAAGTGAAGCGATCTTGAAGAGTTCGTAAGAAAATAATTGCTTGTTTCTTTTCAAAATCAGGACCTGTCACAACTGTCGTGCTTAAAAATAAACGTAGGGTTACTGCAGGATGGTACACAACTATATGCCTGCCAGACGTTATTCAAAAATCTCGGCTTATGGCGCCTAAGGGGTGAGATCGTTCTGCACCATGAAAATGCTTCTAGTCATACCGCACATCAAATAAAATAATTTTTAGAGACTTTCTAGTTAACATTGCTAACTTATCCCCCATTCAGTTCCGACCTAGCACCTTCCGATTACTTTCTAGTTCCTCCATTAAACGATAAAATGCTTGGTGTGCGATTTGTAACTCCCGAAGATGCTGTAGAAAGCTTCAAAAACCTTGTTTCTCAAGTGACTCAAAAATTGTTGAATTTATGTTTTGAAAATTGGTTTTACCGAATGCGTAAATGTTGAGTTTAAGGGGGAATACTTTGAGAAAATAATAAAAACAAATTTTGGTTACTGAACTTTGTTTTATTAGACTGCAGAAATTTACGGGACTGCCCTCGTATAACGGCATCAAAGAATAAGCAGATAAATTTATGCGAAAAGGTTATCCATGTACATAAATTCCTGTCTTCATAGGTATACATAGGTATTGACGATGGTTGGTTGGGGGGCCTGGCCCTCCCCAGCCAAAAATCCTAGTTACGCCAATGACTAAGGGTATCCAAAATCTAGAAATTAAAAATTATAATATAGTTAGAGATGATCGTCCTTGCTCTTGTATTACATGCGTTAATTTCTTGGTGGTTTTCTAACAGACCCGATTTAACTATTAAAAGTACTTTGAATAAATCGGAATTTTTGTAAATTTATTTTAGTCTTTAAACTAAAAAGTATGAAGAGTTTCAATAAACACCCTGTATACGATTATCTAACGTTATTTATTAAGAAATCTTTTAGATTTATGAAATAATGAAATAATGATTTATTTCCACACTTATGTA
>CALNHX010012879.1:0-21709 GCA_940337035.1 Agriotes lineatus
AACAATTTACAAATCTCTGATTAGATCCAAACTAGACTATGGTGCCATAGTATATTCTTCAGCTAAAAAGACAAGTTTGAGAATGCTTAATTGTATTCATCACACAGCGATAAGGCTTGCTTCAGGCGCTTTCAAAACCAGTCCAACGGAAAGCTTACTTTGTGAATCCGGCGAACCTTCATTGGAATATAGAAGACGACAACTAATACTATCTTACGCTGCAAAGCTGTTAGCAGATTCGAAAAATCCTCTTCAAAATAAAATAACGAGCAGACAATTCCATCATACTTACCACAAAAAACCAAAAAACAAATTTCCCTTTCACTATCGCTTATATCTTATACTGAGCCAAACAAACATTCCTTTTCCACATATCCAAACAACCCGTTCTGATAAAAATCCCCCCTGGACATGCCCCACCCTAGTAGTAAATACCGAACTGACACAGTTTAATAAGCAAGAAGAAAATCCACAACTTATAATCAATCTTTTTAACGCCATTGTCGAAACCTACCCAACTCACATCCAACTATATACTGACGCCTCAAAAACAAGCACTGGCGTGGGAGCTGCCTTAATTATGCCAACAGGACACCAAACCTTTAAACTTCACCCCGACTGCAGTGTCTACACGGGGGAAGCCTACGCTATTAAACAAGCACTGGAATATGTTCGACGTTTCGAAAACACCGATTTCATCATATGTACCGACTCCTTTAGTACGCTACAGTCACTGAATACCACATACACAAACAACCCAATACTACAACGCATAAAGGAATTACATTTAGATATCTCTAACTCCAATAAAAATCTCGTTATTATGTGGGTACCATCACATATTGGCATCATTGGCAATGAAACAGCTGATAAAGCAGCGCGAGAAGCAACCACATCTTATACAAACATCAATTTTTTGTTGCATAATGATTTCAAGCGTTCCATGAAAGTTAAACTCCAAAAAATACAGCAAACGGTATGGACTAATACAACAAACAACAAACTCAGAGAAATTAAGACCACCATAGATCCATGGCCATCGTCTCAATGCTTAAACAGAAGATCAAACATAGTGTTAACGCGTTTAAGAATAGGTCACACCAAACTTACACACGCCCACATCTTTAACAAAGAAGACAAACCCAAGTGTGAAACCTGCAACACATTTCTCACAGTCAAGCACATCATCGTGAGTTGTACCAAATACACCGCATACAGGAACAAACACCATATCCGAAACAACTTAACGGAAGCTCTAAGTAACGACCCTTACGAAGAGAAGAAAATTATCGCCTTCCTGAAAGACATCCAACTGTATGAGTCAATATAGTAAATAGTCTTAGTTCATCTTTCATTACATGTTTTGTATTACCGTACCGAGCGCTAATAGCCTGCGATGCTGATGCGCTCTAATCTTAATAAATAAAAAAAAAAAAAAAAGTTATTACTATCCACCCTTGAATCATTAACGTCTCGACTTCGTCTCGACGTTAAACGATTCACTCGTGGATGAAATTTAACTTTATCGTCTTGTATAATAAATTATTATTAATGTACTTTTGACATAATTTACTATAATCTAGTCGAAATTAATATACCACTTACAGCTTTTGAGGTACTACCTAGAAGATTATTTTTTAAAGCAAATCGTAGTTGCCTGGAATCTAAAAAATAGCATATGTTTTTACATTTTTAAATAGAAATTATGGCAATTTTTCTATATAATGTAGACTATAAAAATTGAAAATCGACGTTGTTTTCAAAATTCGCTTGTTTGGTGCATTAATTAGCAACAATGAATGAAAATATATATATTTAACTTAAAGATTTAAAAATTGAACCTTAAATATTGCTCAGTACAATATAGGTAGGTATGCTATTTAATGATTTTGTAAAACAAGTGAACTGTAGCGTTGTGTAGAATAGTTGAATGTTTTCCGTAGCTCGAAAATCAAAATACGAGGAGAGTTGAAATATCAATTATAATTTGAATTGCGCGCCAACACACAAAGCCATGCAAAAAAGTTGTAAACATTAATTAATGCTCAGGAACCAGTCTCAACTTCATTCAGTCGTTAAGTCGTCACCATTCATTTTCGTTCAGTTGGCAAGCATGAGTGAAGTGGGAGTGCATTCAAGCGTGAGTTAAATGATTAAATCGGAAAAACAGCTTTTTAAAAATAAACTTTATTTCGTAATTACAGGTAAAAGCAAAAACCGTCTTAACTCTGTTACAAACAAGCAAAGAATGAATCTAACATTTTACATAATTCGCAATGTGGCAAAGAGATAACGATGAGCTGGGATGCGCCTTATCAGCGTGGCGTCGTGTTCTTGATAAGCAGGTGCATGTAACTCTTCCCTCCTTAAGATGAAAAAATAACGGAGTTGTTTTTTGGATTCTGGCCCATTTCCACTTCTTCAGCTTCAGTTTGATTTTCCTTTTCGGCTGCCTTTGGACTTTCCAATGATTTCTTGCATTGTTTTCTAAACGTTAACATAAACAGCACAATGATTGCGAGAATTAGTAGACCAATCAGGGTGCTAATAATTGGGGTGGTGTTTGCCGGATGAACGATCTGCTTGATTGGTGTTAGTTGTCTTGCGATTTCACTAATTTGGTAAATTTTTTCTATGTCCAGTTTTGTAAAATTTGAAGTCTTGTGTTGCTTCAAAATTTCAAAGTGTCCTATGCCAAACTTCGGTAAAATGAGCGGTTTGCCTTGTTGCAATTTAACGTCATTTATAAATTTCTTGCCGTCCACTTGGATTTCGCACAATTTGGGAATCTTTATTAGGGATGGAAGATTTATTTCTAAATATTGGTCCGATTTGCATTTGGAAAACAGCCTTTCTTGATTTGCAGGAATTATCAACACTTCTTCTTGGGTGACTTGCTTGATGATGGACTCTTCTATAAATATTTCGAGGGCGTGACAGTTTTTCGCTGGATTGCCTTCGAGAAGCCTAAGGGTGCGGTTGTCTTTCACAATGAAGTTTTCGGTGCAATAAAATGTTTCTTCCAGTACCGGGCATTCTTCTTTCTCGAACTGGGCCTTGGAGTTTTTCAGTGCCAAATATCGGTGTTTTGGAATAATAATTTGGTGGGTTTGGATAATTGGATAAAGACGGTAGAAGTCCAGGACTTCGGTTCTTATTATAGGGACGTGTATAGCAAAAACTAATTTAGAGTTTACAAAAGTTACTTGCGTTCCCAAAAATTGGTAGTACGCGAGGAGATTTTTGAATTTCGGAATTTCTGTTTTACTGTATATTTTTTCTAAGTAATTGAGCATCTCTCGGAGTTCATAACTTGATATTATTGAGTTATGCAGGGTATTCAATTTCGAGAATACTATAGCATTTTCTATATTGTCTATGAAAGTTATTAAAATTTTACAGTCTAAATTCAATTGAGAGATTGTGCCTTGAAAAGTAATGTAAGTACTGAGGTCATTAATAGTATTCTGAACTGCTGCCTGGAAAGTTTTTAAGTCATTTTCAAGTTTTTCTTGGTGTTTATTTAATATTATTATTGTAGTTGGCAATTAGTTTTTTGGATAAAGAAATTTGTAAATTTATTTCATGCGTTAAGTCCTTCTGATTTTGTTCTAGTACATTAATAGCGTGATCATAACGTTTTTCGTCGTCTGCATCAAGATTTCCAAAAAGCCACTTATTAATTTATTTTTTATTTCGAATATGAGGGTGCAGATTTTCGAATTTCTGTTGAGTTGTTTGAATTAAATATTCTGATCTGAGTAACATGCCTTCGGCTAAGCCGTGATAGGATATAGGGTTTGTAATATTTACTTTGCTTATACTATCTCTAACTACGAAAAATTGTTTCTTTAAGTTATTTAACTGATTAATAATTACGTTTAAATCTAAGTAATGCAAAAATGTGTGCTTACTATAAACTAATCTAGCATTTCCTAACTGTATAGGAAGTATAGGGTTGTCAATTGTTTTGATTTTAATATCCTCATCTATACTACGTACTCGTAATATTTGAAGGACCAGGAATAAGGTTAGTAGCCTCATTTCGCTTAAGTTCTTGTAACAAGGAATTAATTTTAGGTTTTCTAGCAATATTTTTATGGTATGTTCCTTTGTCCGTGATTAACTTAATGTCAATTTCTTCTAGTATCTTAGCTTTTTTAAATTTTGGTAACTTGTTATCTCGAAATTTTGTTTTCAAATATGCAACTTTTTGATTTGCGAAATTTGGAGGGGCATTTCGATTTTCATTGTGTTTGGAAATAATATTTTCTTTGGCATTTTCATTAGCGTCTTTGATTTTTTCATATAATTTGTTGGAGGTTTCTTTATGGTCCTGAATGTAGTCTGATACAATAACATGTGCATTTAAATCAAAGGGATTCGTATTATTGATGTGACCTTTTATAACTTCGAACGGGGTGAATTTTGTGACACTGTGAATTGCATTATTGTAACCTAATATAGCTCGCTTCATAAGCTGGTTTGAATTGAGATTTTTGTGATCTTCTTTTAAACAACGAAAATGTTCAATTAGAGTGGAATGAAATCGCTCCACTGGGGAGTTTGAATTACTGTTTTTTGGAGTTGTGTAGTGGAGTTCTATACGATGCAATTTACAGAAATTTTCTAGATCTTGAATCTTAAATTCGGTACCACAGTCAGTCGTTATTTTTTGAGGTAAACCGTGGTGTGAGATGAAATTTAAAAGATTTTCCACTACTGCTATGCCTGTGACAGAATCCAATTGGTACGCTTGACCGTAGCGTGAAAATGCGTCAATAATAGTCAAATAACTTTCGTTAGCTATTTTAAATGTGTCTACATGAATGTGTTCGAAGGGTTTTGAAGTTGTTAGAGTAAGATTGAATTTAATTACTGGAGGATTTCGGTCGTATTTATTTTTTAAACATGTTTCACAGTTGTTAACATAATATTCGATATCTTGTGCCATTTTCGGCCAATAATATCTTGAAGTTAAAGACATTTTCATTTCGTTTATTCCTCTATGACAGGATTTGCTAATATGATAGTATTCAAGTTTTTGTTTTTGGTCTTCTAACGTTTCTACGTCTGTAAGAAATTTAGTACAGTGAATAAGCTTAAAAGATGAGTTTTTAAATATTTCTTGAACGGTTAGAGCAAAAATTTTGGGTAATGAGGAATGCTGAAAGTAAGCGGCATATATTTGCTTAGGATCTATGTACTCTTTAAGAAGTTGCATAACGTGATATTTGACGTTAATTTTCGGCAACGTTATGTAGAACCTTGAATTTGCAAAAATGACCTTTTTTCGACATTGTACTGAATCGATGTCGCCGTTTGTTATAAACAATTGATTTTTATATGTGTTTAAAGACCGTTCTGTTATGGGTATAGTACAAATAGGGTTTTCCTGAGATGTATGTACTGTTTCTAGATCAGTTTCGTCGTTTTGCTGTGTTGTTACAGGGGGTTTAATTTGGATATCAGAAAATACGTTAACTTTTGGATGATTTTCACCTAATGATTCCAGTATTTCGGAAATAGTATCATTATCCAAATATGGAATTGGTTGGTTTTCGTTTAGTGCTTCTTGAATTACTTGATCGATATCTCCTAGATTATTGTCAATAGAAGAGGTTTCTAAAGGGTTAAAATCAAAATCTGGTGGATTGAAAAGTTTATCAATATTGCGTTCGTTAACTAACATTTCTCCATTATACACAGTAACTGGGAGATTCTTAATCAATTTCTCCTCGGGATTTACCGAAAACGAAAAATTAACATCAACGGGTTGTCGAAATTTAAACGGATTTTGCACATGCGGCCCTATTAATTTTTTGTTAACTAAATCAATATTAAGATTCATTCGAATAAGATCTTCTAAGCCTATTACTCCATCGAAGTAATCGTGAAAATCAAATAAAATGAAATCAATTTCGTGGTCGTTATGGAATTCCGAAAATGCTGGTATCATTGCCTGATATTTAACATTTTTGCTCCCAATAGCTGTTTTTATTACGGTATTAGCGTGATAAATTGTTTGCGGATAAAAATATTCTACTACAGACGGTTTAATAATTGATCTAGAACTACCTGTATCAATCAGTAATTTTAATTTTGGGTTTTCAATTTCTACGTAAGGTAACGCATTATGGGAGGAGATATTTATTTCTGCTAGGTTTGTTTTTTGTGTTCGGCAGTCCAAGAGAAAATTTTCAGTTCCATTGGTATCCGATTCAATGTTACTTCCATAGTATTGTACATTATTATAATCGTTTTCGCAAATTTGATACTGATCCTCTAAAGGGTAATTTTGTGTCTCATCATAATTAAAAGTTTCTGAGTCAAAAACATTGCAAGAATCTACATTCTCGCTATCGCATTCATTTGAGTGTAATTCTTCGAAAACAAAGTTTGGTCTTTGTTGGTTAGGGTGTCTATGAAAATTTTGAAAATTGTTTTGAGAGTTTTGATTAGAAAACTGCGGTTTATTAAATTGTTGCGTAGGGGATCTTTTCGAAAACGTTGTTGGATGTCTCGATGTCGTTGACATGGGCTCCGGTTTAGGCAATTGGTTTGGTCTAAACACATTACGAGGTGGACCAAAAACTTCCCGATTAGTGGGGTATCTTCTAGGAGGTTGTTGTTTGGGTTGAATATTTATAGGCTGATTGGTCCATCCTGACTTTACTGAGAAATTTTGGTTTTGCAAATTTTGAGGGACATTAAAGTGCGATTGAAACCCATTCGGTTGAGAGTATGAAGCATTGTTTTGAATGTTCGTTGGGTACACATTTCTATTACTGCCAAAATTAATTTTGAAGTTTTGTTTACTGTTATCGCTTAAACTACCGTGAAGTCTTTCAAAATTCTCAAATTCATTAACGTATGCCATGGCATCTTCTAAAGAAGCTGGCTTTTTTAAATGCATGTTATTTTTTAAAATACCAGTGCAACCTGCAATAAACGTATCAAGTGCAATTTTATCATAATGATTGATTCGGCATAATTTTTCTGATTCACTAAGTTTAACATCGTTGCTTGTTCTTTGTGCAACGTTGCTTCTTAGTAATTGGAGACGGCTACCGAAATTTAGTAAATGTTCACCTTTATACGGCCTATTTCTGGTTAATTCCTGCACTAAGCAATTCAAATCCCTACGGTCCGAAAAACACTGCACTAAAGCCTCTTTTAAACTCGACCAGGTATTCAATTCTACTCTATTACCTACCATCGCTTCTGCCCTACCAATTAACTTTTCTTGGATGCATTCGAAAATGTGTTGATCAAGCTCTGGGTTTTTAAATTTACTATAACTTGTAATTAAACTTTCGCAGCGAGTAATAAATTTATTCAAAGTATCACTGTCGCCATCAAAAGGTTTAATAATTTCTATTTTAGACTTAAAAAGATTCCAGTTCACTTGAGCCGGTTGGTTTGGTTGATTAGTTTCATTAGTATTCGTCATATTTAATGCTGTATTATTCTCACTATTAGAATAACCTGCCTCAATTTGAACAATGTCAGAACTTGTTGGATTTTCTTGAAACGTAAGGTTATTTAACTGATCCAACAGCTCGTCAATTTCAATCATAAAGAATATTTTATCGATACTAATTATAATTACTTTTTATTTGTTAAATATTTTAAAAGAACGTTTTATTCAAAAATATCCTCTTAAATACTAAATTGTCTGCAATAGACTGTACACTACCCTATCTTTCCCAAAGTCCTTAAACAGAGGGTCTAGGAAAGGCAAAAAGGAATTTGGCACCTACTTGGTTTGTAGACCTTCGTGTCCCTTTTCCGATCCTTTGCTGCTCACAGAGATGCTGTTCCCGATGTCCTCGAAGGAATGGTTCAGGATCTACGCTGAAGGGGTTGAAACTCCAAAGTCGCGAAAAGTCTCTAATTTTCCGACACGATGCGAAAGAGATTTTCCACAACCGCGCACTATCCTACCGACTGCGCCAGTAAAATGATTAAATCGGAAAAACAGCTTTTTAAAAATAAACTTTATTTCGTAATTACAGGTAAAAGCAAAAACCGTCTTAACTCTGTTACAAACAAGCAAAGAATGAATCTAACATTTTACATAATTCGCAATGTGGCAAAGAGATAACGATGAGCTGGGATGTGCCTTATCAGCGTGGCGTCGTGTTCTTGATAAGCAGGTGCATGTAACTCGTGGAACAACGCATTAGTAGTAAATTTTTTATCAACAAATATATTAAACCATAAGAAACTTCCGTAAGAGTTAAAAGACAGTTTCATGTTCAATCACTATCAGACATAAGCGTTTACATAAGGAGTAAAGCGTTTAAAGATGGCTGCAAAGGTGCCGAGAATGAACCGCATTCTCGCCGTCCAAAAACATTGACAACAGAAGAGAATGCTGACAGAGTAAAATGCACTTATTTGAAATGATTGTCGATTTACAGTGAAGGATATTCCTTCTACATTAAATATCAGTAGGGGTAACTTGAAAAAAACGCGAGTTCTCTGTCTGCGCTATTCACACGCTGACTACGGTTCAAAAATTGAATTGGACCATGCTGTCCTATTTACCATACATTTCGGACCTTGCTGTATCAGTTTTTCATTTGTTTGGACCCTTAAAAGAATTTTTAGGAGAAAAATACCTCATTGTAATGAAGAAGTCATCGAAATTGTTCCGGAACGGGTGCGAATGCAGCCAAAAGAATTTTTTCTCGTGGAATACAGAAACTTCCGGAAAGATGGCACTAGTTTATTAAAAGACAGGCAAACTGAATAGAATAATGACATGATATACCTTAGACTCCTTGTGTTTGTTTTTGAATAAATATTAAATTATAATTTATATTTGAACACTTCTCGTAGATATTCGACTTCTATTTACGCCATCGTGTTGTCCTCAACAAGCTGACTACATAATGTACAAACCATTTTTCCTTTTCTCTAATAATAACGGAGATTTCCATTTCATCCTGTCGAAGATGGGACACCCTGTACAAGTACTGCTTAAAAGTTTGCACCCGACTCATTTAAAACAAGGTTTTTGAAGCTTTTCACAGCATCTTCGGGAGTTCCAAATCGTACACCACGCATTTTATCCTTTAATCGAGGAAATAGAAAGTAATCGGAAAGTACTAGGTCGGGACTGTATTGGGAGATGACTTAGCAATTTTAACCTAGAAGCCTCTAAAAATTATTTTGTTTGAAGTGAGGGATGAGTTCAAGTATTGTCATGTCAATGGAAAAAAGACCACAATATCTGGCAGAGAACTAGGGAGCTCCAAAATACTTCGGTCGTATGGAAGTACCCCAACAAGTATTGCCATGCCAATGGAAAAAAGACCACAATATCTGGCAGAGAACTAGGGAGCTCCAAAAGACTTCGGTCGTATGGTAGTACCCCAAAGTCCGAACAGGTCACCAAACTGATCACCCTAGTACCGCACCAAAGGAATACCAACTTTCCGCTTCTTTCAAAGCTGTAACGGAGAGCTTCAAAGTGGGTATTGTTTCCTCAAACTTTTCATAATAAACTTCCACAACCGGCCAACTGAAAGTTCTTCAAGATAAAATCTTAAGTACGCTCAGGAATCAAGAAGCTTAAATTCTAAAATTCCTCAACTCAACCGTTAAAGATTGGTTAGTTCTGGGGTGTACCGACCAAGCCACCTCCGAATGGCTGAAAAAGGCTACCTCTACTTCAGTAGTATGTGAAGGAGCCGGGTTGATGTATACTTCCCTAAAAGTGCAGACTTTACAGACAGGAAACTCAGCCTCTGCAAGGACACAACGAGGATATCCACACTGAAGAGTAGAGTGCTCAAAACCATATCCAACAATATGCAACGGATCCTATCAATTGGCAAAAGACAATTTCAAAGCCTTAAGAAAGTGGACTTCAAACCAAACTTTAAATTTGGGCAAGCCCAATTCAGAATAAAGACACCCGATCGCCAAAAGACACAATTCGACCCTAAGGTTGTCGAAAAGCTGCAGATTAATGGTGAAAGATCTGAGTGGACAGCCCTCAAAATACCAAAAACAAGTCAACACCTGGACGTAGCACGAGTTCCAGAAACAATAGTCAAAATCCTTCAATCAAGTCATTCCACCAGGCGAAACAAGCAGAATGAGAACACTCAAAACACTCCTCCTATAATTACATGGAGTCCTCGAATGGTGGCCCAAATACAAATTCAAAAGCGCAGGAAAAGCTGTACAAACTTCAAAGAACTGCCTGCTTACGTATTACTAGAATTATATCCTTCAGTTCTACTGATTCCGAACTGCTAGCCCGCTTATCTTAGTAACTATATTGGCAGGTACATGAAAATTCAAGAAATGAAATAGGAACCTGAGTTCAATATGGTCAAAAACAAAATGAACCTTAAATTTAACTTCAAGAGAAAATTCACTGTACCTCTCCCAAAAAGAACTGAGTGGCAACGAAACTGCTTTCAAATCGATCGAGGTACAATAGCCTGGTATACAGATGGCTCGAAAACTGAGGAAGGGGTAGAAATAGACCTACATGGTCCTGGACGAATGATCTTAAAAACCCCTATAGTTTTCCATTCTGAAGTAGCGGCTAGTAAAACACGTATAGAGGTAAACATAGAAAGAAACTACCTCGATGATAGAATCTGCATTTTATCAGATCGGAAAGTGGCCCTTCAAGCCCTGAACTCTGATAGCGTACAATCAAATCTGGGAGTGCCGGAAAAACGTAATTTCATTGCAGGAAGGGTCAAACTTACATTAGTATGGGTTCCAGGAGGTATAGAAGTAAAAGGCAACGAACTAGCAGATAAACTTGAAAAGTGCAAATACTCAGTTTATAGAACCTGATACATTTGTGGAGTTCCAAACAGTACATTCAAATACTTGAATAACTGAACAAAAAAAAAAGAAACTTAAATACTAGGAAGAAGTGCCCAAATTAAAACACGCAAAGATATTCCTTGAAGCAAACTCGCATCAAAAAACTTGTTACATTTCAATTACGCCGCCTTTCAGTTTAGCAATCGATGGTATTTAGTCCGAGCGTTTCGCGCGATCTGTGGTCGCGCCTGCTGCGACGACCTTGTTAGGCATTTATCTTTAGGCACACGCTTTTGTCTTCGAGCGTTCTTTCCGCTTACGTCCGTTAAACCGACATGGTGGTTTAGCATTTTGAACAGCTTCGGTGGGATTTTATTAAGGCTGCCGTTAGTTTCGTTGGATTGTGAGATGTAAGTCTTCACTGTTATGTGGTTCTGACGCCCCCAAGCTCACGTATTAGGAAGATTATTTTCTACGCATTTTGCGGATTTGGTATGCGACCACGTGTCGTCACACATGGCCTGGGATTTTCCCAGCACCTTGTGCCAGCTAACTAGAGCTGGAGAGTCATGATTTTTGTGCGAATAAGCCGTTCTGAGGCAGTGCTGCAACTGTTTATTTATCGCTTCCACGGCCGCCGCTTCAGGCGATTTCGAGCCGGCGTATTTTGGGCCTTCGGAGTCGATACAGAGGCTATTCTCCTGGTAACTTCTGCTTTTGCCGTCGTGATGCGAATCGCTCTGGAATCGCGCTCTGCGTTTTCTCCGAAACCTAGCTTGAAGCATCTGCTGTTAGAGCCGCCTGCTTATTCAGCCGGTTTTGATGTGGGTAATTTTATTGATGCGGAATTGCATGTGAAACTGTGAGTATTGCGTTTGTGTATTTTGCTATTTGTAATAATTCATGCTTCTGATTTTTGGAAATATTGTGATACCTGTATATTTCTGTTTTATGAATTATACTGACATTATACTGTGATATTTGCACTATGATTTTATTTGTTACTGCGACCTGTATTTGAGTTGAGCTTCTCTTTCAGATTTTTTGTGCTACTTGAGTTTACGTATTCTCGTTCTAATGCCTGGATACACTTGCCGATTTGTTAAGAGTACCGTTGGCGCCCATTTTGCATATTTTAAAGAGCTGTACACGCCGTCTGCGTAACTGCAGCTGGTCGGCAGGCAATTGTATCCAAGAAGCTACGTTAGGTTTTGATTTTGAGAGATTAGCCAACAGTGAACCTTTTATGATAACAAGCTAATCAAGCACTACATCTTAGCAGAGATAAGCTAAGAATATTTATAGGACTCTCAACTGGACACTGCCGACTAAAATATCACCTAAACAAAATTGTTGTAGTGCAGAATAGTACATGTAGCTTCTGTCTGAAAAACAAAAAACAGCGGAGCATATGTTAGTCTAGTTCAGTGATTCCCAAAGTGGGCGATACCGCCCCTCGGGGGGCGGTGAAACGATCCAAGGGGGCGATAGTAGCTTCGGGTGCATTTGGGGGGCGGTGAATAAAAATAAGGGGGCGGTGAAAGATTAGAGACGGAAGAGAAGATACGAAGATTTAGAAAAACCGTTCGTACATATTTCATCTGTTGTGTAATATAGTGTAACATTATTTTCCAAATAAACACACAAAAAACAAGTTACAGATTTATTTATTCCATAAAGACTATTTACCATTATTAAAATTCGTTTTTCTACGACCACCACTAAAAGTAGGCCTTTCAGTGCTAGCTTTTTTTCACTAAAAGTGAAGTTTTATAATTTAGCATGTTTAAAATGAGATCACCTGTTTACTTTTAGCACATGTGTTATAAAGTGAAGTGAGGTTATAAAACTACAATTTCGAACTGGAAGTGAGGTTGTAAAGTTATTCTAGTTACTTCTTGCGTTAGAGGTAAAGTGTTTTTTAAATAATTAAAGCGTTATGTAATGAATAAAGTTAGATGTGTACTATTTTAATTACCTTTGATAACTGACTTTGACAGTACTGGCTCCACAAACATTCACCTGCGCGTCAAGGTCATCTCTTTATTATGACATAAATTATAACTGTCATAAATGCAAACCTTTGTTAAATCGACATTTATGTATTAATAACAGAACATTTGATGTTGTAGAAAAAATGTATGCAAACTCATGCTAAAAGTGTTATTGTATATGCCTTCGGCTTCGTTTCATAATTTTCATGTCTCGTGCATAAACATCAACTTTCAGCACTTGTTGCATAAATAGCTATTATTCTTCGTTTCTTTAATTTTACTTTATCACACCCTTTAATACACCATCCAAAAAGTAAATACCATTATAATAAAGAGTTTTTATTACGTATTCAAATTTGCTTTTACTCAAAACACATGTTAGAAATTCGAAAAAAAATCGGCTATTTTAAAAATATCAGTTTCGCTAGCAATAATAATTTATACCAAATTTCTATATGATATATTTTATTATAACATTTCATAATTGACTTAGTTATTCCGATTGTCAGCTAATGCAAATTCAAATCTAAGTTCTGATGTTACCAAACAACTATCCCAACTAAATCAACTATATGCTCGCACCTTTTTAATAAACTATTCACAATTTAACAGTAATTGTATCTAGTGTATCATTCATTAAACAATTCTCAAATGTTTATGTTGTACCTTTAATGTATAAATCTCCCCTTGTAATTTTTAATTGCTAATTCATTTATTCTTTCAAAATAGTTTCCTACCTAGAAATACTCTTATAGATAATTATCAGTACTACAATATCTTTCTGTTTGTTCGCTTAAAGAATATATATTTCCAGGGGGCGTTGAGTAATTTTTTTTCTGAAAAGGGGGCGGTAGGCCACATAAGTTTGGGAACCACTGGTCTATTTAGTATTGTGGGGTTCTTTACTCCAGTTGGTTGAATACAACGTGTACAACTACAGAATTATACCTTTATTTACCGAGATATTTTATTTACAATATGAATATATATATAATGTACAATTGTTATGCGGCCATGGCTTGGTTGCGGCGATAGTTCTGCCGCACAGCGAAACGACGTGGGTCCTGAAGGCTGAGGGTGGTTGGATTGACACCCTGGTATCGGAGGGCCTGCAGGTCCACCAGAGCTGGCGTGGTCCACGTGGTGGCCTCCAGGGGTGCTGCTACGTCCTCGGAGCGGGTGGTGCGCCGCCTCTTCGGAGGGGACGCTTTCAATGGCGATATGGGTGCTGGTAGGGCCGGCCGACACAGAAACTCCCTAAGCGTGTTTCTTTCTTGCTTCCGTTTCCGCCGTGGGGTGGAATGTGTTGGCTGTGGAGTGGAAGCCTTCTCCATGGACCGGGCTGTAATTATAGCGCCGGGTGTGTGAGCCGGGCTGTATAAATAGCGCCGGTGTGGGTGTGAGTCCGGGCTGCAGTTATAGCGCCGGGTGTGTGCCGGGCTGTATAAATAGCGCCGGTAAGAGACTCCCAGGCTGTTAAGAAGCGCCGGTGTGTCTGTCTTCTGCTCGTCGGAGCGCTGGCTTTTATAGCCGGGCAGCCGTCGCTTCGTGCCGGCTGCATACGTTCGTGGCGTCTCGGGCTGGCTCGCTTCCGCGTGGTGGGAGCTTTCGTGTCGGACTGGCTCGTTTTCGCATGGTGGGGGCTTTCCTGCTGCGTGGAGCTGCGCGAGCCCCCACAGACCCCCTTCCCAGTGATGGAGTCACGCTTGAAATCTTACGGTGGGTCGCGTTTCTCTGCTGGACCTCCTGGGTAGTATTGGGGTCTCTGATGCTGTCGGGATTGCTAAGAGGTCGGTGTCTAGGTGTTGTTCCACGAACGCTGGTTTGACTCGGTCTGCTGCTACCGTTACTTGTTTGCCGTGTCTCTGGATTACGAGATTCTTTTCAGTCCTTGAGATGACGGGAAATGGGCCGTCGTACGTTTGCTGCAGTGGCTTCCTTACAGCATCGTGTCTTACGAAGACGTGAGTAGCTGTGGGTAGCTCCTTGAATTGAAAAATTTTGGGCGTGGTGTGACTGGTTGTTGCGGTGGGTTTGATGTTGCTCATGTGCCTTCTGAGTTGTGTGACGTAGTTTTCTGGTTCTATGGCTGTAGGTTGTGTTTGGGCGGTGAGGAATTCTCCGGGTAGTCGGATTGTTTCCCCATAAACCATTTCTGCAGCTGTGGCGGCGATGTCCGTCTTCCATGCTGTTCGGATTCCCAACAATACCAATGGTAGGGCTTGGGTCCAATTGGTAGCTTCTTGGCACCTAAGTGAGGTTTTCAGTTGCCTATGGAATCGTTCTACCAGGCCGTTAGCTTGCGGGTGATATGCTGTTGTACGAGTTCTGGTAAAACCGATTATTTCTTCCAGTTTTTTGAATAGCTGTGCTTCGAATTGCCGTCCTTGATCGGTTGTGACCTGGAGTGGTGTGCCGAACCGCGAAATCCAACCGTCGACGAAGGCTTGGGCTATTGTTGCTGTTTCTATGTTTGGCAGCGGGATTGCTTCCGGCCACCGCGTGAATCGATCTACGCATGTTAGTAGGTATTTGAAATTCTGAGATTCTGGCAGGGGTCCTACTAAGTCTATATGTACGTTGGTGAATCTGCTGGATGGAAGTTGGAATGGTGCTGGCGGCGGTGTATTGTGTCTTGTCACTTTGTTTTGCTGGCATTGCAAACACTCTCGTGTCCACTGTTTGCAATTTGCGTGGATCTTTGGCCATATGAATTTTTCGCTTATCAGCCTGGCAGTAGCTTTTATGCCTGGATGTGATAATTGATGAAGGCTGTTGAACGCTTGTTTGCGGAATTTGCTTGTGATGAATGGTCTTGCGGTGTGCGTAGAGATGTCGCATGTCACTTTAGTGCCGTCGGGCATTTCGATTTGTCTCAGTTGCATTCCAGTAGTTTTGCTGCCCAGGAATTGTTGTAGCTCTTGATCCGATTGCTGATCCTCGCTGAGTGCTTTGAAGTTGATTCCTGCCTGGATTTGTTCTATGCGTGACATGGTGTCTGCCACCACGTTCTCTTTGCCTTTGATGTGCCGTACATCTGTTGAGAATTGCCCAATGTAATCGAGGTAGCGGAATTGCCTTGGTGAACATTTGGATGGTTTTTGTGCAAAGGCGAAGATGATCGGTTTGTGATCGGTGTAGATTGTGAAGTGTCGTCCTTCCAGTAGATGTTGGAAATGTTTGATCGTTGCGTATATAGCGAGTAGTTCTCTATCATATGCTGCGTACTTGGATTCGGCTGGTGATAGTTTTCTAGAATAAAATGCCAAGGGTTGCTGCTGGTTGTTTTGCGATTGGTGAATTACTCCTCCGATGGCGAAATTTGATGCGTCTGTTGTTATGGAAATTTCTGAGTCCTGGATGGGGTGTGCTAAGAGCGCGGTGTCTGCGATTTGTTTTTTGCATGTGTCAAACGCGTTCTTGGCTTCCGTTGTCCATGCTATGGGCTGGTTTCCTTTAATTTTTCCTCTTAACAGTTCGTTGAGCGGTGCTTGCGTACTGGCGGCGTCTGGGATGAATCTTCGGTAGTAATTTATCATGCCGAGCGTTTGGCGTAGTTTCCTAGCTGTGTCTGGTGCTGGTAGTTCTAGGATTGCCTTGACTTTGTCTGGTGAGGGTTTTGTTCCCTCTCCTGAGACTAGGTAACCCAAGAATTTTACCTGTTTTACGCCGAATACGCTTTTTGCCTGGTTGATTACTATGCCGTTGTCTCGTAGTCTCTGGAATAGCTGGCGTAGATGTTGCTGATGTTCTGCTTCTGTCTTGGATGCTACGAGAATATCGTCGATGTAGACGTAGCAGAAGGTCATGTCTCGTAGAATGCCGTCCATAAATCTTTGGAACGTTTGTGCCGCGTTCCTGAGGCCGAATGTCATAAATGGAAACTCAAAAAGTCCGAACGGTGTTGTGATCGCTGTTTTCGGGATGTCTGCCTCAGCCACTGGGATTTGATGGTAGGCGCGAACTAGATCAATAGTTGAGAAGACTTGTTTTCCGTGGAGTTGCTGTGCGAAATCCTCAATATGGGGTACTGGATACATGTCTGGGATGGTCCGTGCGTTGAGGTTTCTATAATCTCCACATGGTCTCCAGTCTGCGTTCTTTTTAGCGACCAAATGTAACGGGGATGACCATGAGCTGTCTGAGGGTCTGGCGATTCCTTGCTGCACCATCGTTCGGAATTCTGCCTGTGCTATTTTTAATTTTTCGGGGGCGAGTCTTCTGGGCCTGGAGCTTACTGGGGGTCCCTCGGTTGTATGGATGTGGTGTGTTGTGGTATGCTTAGGGATCGTGTGAATTCCTGCAGGTCTGGTGATGCTGGGAAATTCTTCTAGGATGCTAGCATAGTCTGAAGATTTTTTAATTGAGGTGATGAGTTTGCTCGTGTTTGCCTGCCTTCCTTGGGTTGCAAGGCTGGTGTTTTGGTCCAGTAGCTTCTTGTTCCTCATGTCCACAAGGAGGTTGTAGTAAGAGAGGAAATCTGCCCCTATGATAGGTTTTTGTGTGTTGGCGACTATGAATCTCCACGGGAAATTTCTCCTGAGTTGCAGATTGATGTTAAGATTGATTGTGCCATATGTGTCAATTTCTGAACCGTTGGCTGCATACAGCTTGTAAGTGGAAACTGGTCTGCGTTGTCTGCACAGGTGGTATGGGTAGATGCATACGTCTGCTCCTGTGTCAATGAGAAATTCTGTTTTGGAGGCTTTGTCTGTGACAAAAAGTCGGCGGGCTGTGTGGGTGAGCGCGTCGTTAGCCGCCTTTATCGACCGCTCTGTGCGTTTTCCTGGTCCCTTGCTTTGGTGCAGGGCGGTTTGCAGTTTCGAGCTTGGTCGCCGAATTTATAATGGTACCAGCAAGTATCGTATGTGCGGGACCTGGACTGGCTGCGTCCCCTGCGATGCTGGCTGTGTTGCCTGCGGCGTGAGCCATGTTCCCATTTGGCAGGCTGGTTGTGTAATTGCTCCTTGAGATTCGCTACCTCTTGCACCAGCGTTTGTAAAATTTCATCGCTAGGTGCTTTGGTGGATGTCTGTATCTCTTGGGCTTGTACTGGCGTGGTTCCCATTATGGCATCTGCTAAGTCTGCTATTTCGTTTAATGCCGTGTTTTTCTGTGTTGCCAGAATTGCTTGGATGGTGTATGGGAGTCGTCCGAGCCAGATAGATTTTAGGAGGTCGTTGGGCACGACGTCTCCTGCCAGGTTTTGTAAGTGCCGCAGAAATTGTGATGGCTTTCGGTCCCCTAATTCCTCTTTTTCGAGCAGTTGTTTCGTTTTCTGCTCCTGGCTGATGCTGAGCCGGCGGATGAGCTCTTTTTTAAGTTTGTCATATTTTTCCGTATCTGGTGGTGCAGTTAGTATATCACGAACTTCGCTGGCGTAGCGGGCCTCCAGGTGTCCAGCTACATACCCATATTTCGTGTTGTCGTTGGTGATGCCGCTAATTAGAAATTGGCTTTCTATCTGAGCGAACCATAACTGTGGATCGTTGGGCCAAAATGGGGGAATGCGTACTTGGACGCGGTGTACTTCTGTTGATGGCTCGGGGTCAGGCATTTTTCTCGGTTTTTTTTTGTTTTTTTTCTGAGCCTCACTTCGTCGCGAGAGGTATTATTGTAGCTGTACACGGTACTCGCGTCGGGGTCACCAATTGTGGGGTTCTTTACTCCAGTTGGTTGAATACAACGTGTACAACTACAGAATTATACCTTTATTTAACGAGATATTTTATTTACAATATGAATATATATATAATGTACAATTGTTATGCGGCCATGGCTTGGTTGCGGCGATAGTTCTGCCGCACAGCGAAACGACGTGGGTCCTGAAGGCTGAGGGTGGTTGGATTGACACCCTGGTATCGGAGGGCCTGCAGGTCCACCAGAGCTGGCGTGGTCCACGTGGTGGCCTCCAGGGGTGCTGCTACGTCCTCGGAGCGGGTGGTGCGCCGCCTCTTCGGAGGGGACGCTTTCAATGGCGATATGGGTGCTGGTAGGGCCGGCCGACACAGAAACTCCCTAAGCGTGTTTCTTTCTTGCTTCCGTTTCCGCCGTGGGGTGGAATGTGTTGGCTGTGGAGTGGAAGCCTTCTCCATGGACCGGGCTGTAATTATAGCGCCGGGTGTGTGAGCCGGGCTGTATAAATAGCGCCGGTGTGGGTGTGAGTCCGGGCTGCAGTTATAGCGCCGGGTGTGTGCCGGGCTGTATAAATAGCGCCGGTAAGAGACTCCCAGGCTGTTAAGAAGCGCCGGTGTGTCTGTCTTCTGCTCGTCGGAGCGCTGGCTTTTATAGCCGGGCAGCCGTCGCTTCGTGCCGGCTGCATACGTTCGTGGCGTCTCGGGCTGGCTCGCTTCCGCGTGGTGGGAGCTTTCGTGTCGGACTGGCTCGTTTTCGCATGGTGGGGGCTTTCCTGCTGCGTGGAGCTGCGCGAGCCCCCACAGTATAAATGAAGGATGCATACCCATTGGCCAACGACATAAGACAGCTTCACCCAAAGAGGTACTGGGTACCGCGCTTCATTGAGGACAGGACTCAGCGGTGAACTTTAAAGGTATATTTATTACAATAGAGCTTACAGATGGCAGTATAAGAGAGACAACTTTGCCTCAACGCCCCACCTATCCACATCCACTGTATTATCCCTTTACTTGACATCGGCACTGTCAGTGCCAAATTTTTTTAAAATGTCTTGACTATACTTCCAAATTAATGTGTTTTTTATTAGACTGTACATTAATTTAATTGTAAAAGTTGAAGTGATAAAATTAACCATCTTCTTCTCTGTTTTAAGACTTTATCTTATTTTTAATGTTTTGCTAAGCATCTTGCGATGCGTGTATAATTTTTATTGTTCAAACAATTCTTGACAAAACCATTTTTAAAGTACGAATAAAACTTAATCAAGGTAAGAATTGACTCTTTCATTTGTTTTACGATTATACAATCGCGGTTTATCCAAAAAACATCTTTCTACATATCTCGGTTATTTATGAAAATGAGTATAGCAAACCTTATATCAGTGACAAGGGGCAAATACACTTTTCTTAATAGTGTCATAGCCATCCTTGATATGAATTAAATAAGAACATTAGTACCAATATCTCGAAAATTATAAGAACAAATGAAACTCTAAAATTAAATTTCAACTCTTCTTTAAAAAGTATGCAAATAATGTCAAAATAGTTTTGTTCTAAGTAACATAATGTTCAACACAAACATTTTTTGTTGGACATCTCAGAAACTGACCTTGTATATTTTACCGTTTTAGAAATCCCAAGTGTGAGCCTCGAAATTGAATAACCCTGTATATCGTTATTAACTTAGATTAATAGTGAAACTGTCAGAGAGCAATATTTATATATGTTATAGGCAAAGTGTAAATGCACTCAATCCGTGGTTCGGCCAGGTAATATGCAGAATAACCAAGGTAATTCTCGGATTGTCGTCTGTTTTAGACATGCCACAGAGTGACCAGCATTTGAGGCAATCTGAAGACTGACAAGAAGCAATCCGCACATTGACTAGGCAGAGTTTTACCATCATACAAGAATGGAGAAACGTGGTGGCACATGAATTCAATTTACGAATTGCCTGGCAACTTGGTTATTCTGCAAATTGCCTGGGCCATCCACGGATTGAGTAATTTTACACTTTGGCAGTAACATTAATATAAGAAACCTAATAAGAATTCGATACAACATCTATCATACAGGGCTGCTGAACTGGTTGCCTACCAATTAACGATGCAAAATATATTTTGTTATAATGTTTAGCGATACTAAATAAATTTAACTAAATAGTAATGATAAGAGAACAGAATAACATTGTAGTGGAAAATCAAGAGCAGTTGAATTACTCATGTTTGGATATCAACTCTGACACTTTTTACAAATAAGGTTTTGTCTATTAAAATATATTGGCCATACTGAGTTGTAAATATTCGGTAATTATAAAATAACTGATTTCTTTCAACTTATCAGTATATTATGTACCATCACTATTTTTACTTTAGTCTAGTCAAATACAACAAAATACGAGGTCTGACAATTAAATTGTAAAATTGGTGTAAAAGATTACTTTATTTTAAAAATAATACAATTGAACTAGGTTTCCTTCAATGTACTACCCTTCCCTATTTATGCAGCGTTACTTGATTTTTTTCTATTGTTGGAAACAATTTTGGAAGTCTTCAAAGGTGGGGCTACTAGATAGAGTTGTCATTTTCTTGTTCTTTTCTTGTTTTAAAGTTTTAAAACAGGTTCTTTTAAACAATTCTTTGGCTTTTGGGAACAGGTAAAAGTCAAAAGGGGCTAAATTCGACGAATACGGTGGATGGTTAAGTATGGATTCCCTTATCCACCAAAAATCGCAAATTCGGACTTTTCTTCTGTCAGCTTCTACAGGAACTCCACTCCACATTCGGTGGCAGCGGCGCAAGAACTACTACGATTATAGAGGGGTGAAAAAAAATAAACGCATTATATATCTTTTTGCAATACCTACTTATAAAGCTGAATTTTATCTACGAAAATCTCCATGATAAAGTAACAGTTTAGCGATGAGTGTGGATAAAATGCTACTTTATTCACTAGTGAATAAAATCGTCCATAATGCATAGCAACTAACAGAATAAATACAAGCTACCGTGGTAACTAGTACAAAAACAGATAACATGACATTTATTTCCAATTATTTATTCAATTTCAAGATATAACTAAATGTAAGTATTCGGAAAAAAATGATATGCCACACATGAATAATGAGATTTTATCCGTTCGTGGAAATTATCTCACTCGGCTTTGCTTCGTGAGCTAAAGTTTTCCCCTTATGAATAAAATGCCTCTTTATTCACTTGCGGCATACATAACTATTCCAATTTTGACATATAGAATGTCACTCCTCAAAACTGACTG
>CALNHX010012880.1:0-21705 GCA_940337035.1 Agriotes lineatus
TACGAACATGCTACTGCTTCCATTCAACTAGACAACATACAACAAAACAGCAACAGAAAATCTATTAAAATAGAAATAGGAATAAGACAGGGGGATACGTTGTCTCCGAAGCTCTTCACCATGGCCCTGAAAGACGTGTTTAAGAGAGTAAACTGGGATGATAAAGGCATCTTAATTAATGGAAAAAGACTGAACCATTTAAGCTACGCGGATGATGTTGTCCTAATATGTGAAACATAAGAAGAACTAAGACAAATGGAATTAGAGGAACAATCGGCTAGAGTTGGACTACAAATGAATATATCAAAAACAAAAACTATGTGTAGACAAGACCCCCAAATCACAATTAGATCCCAACTAATAGAAAATGTATCCAACTACATATACTTGGGACATGCAGTGGCACTCGGAAAGGAAAATCAAACCCAAAAAATATACAGAAGGAGGAGTCTGGCTTGGACAGCCTTTGCAAGACTAAAGCCCACATTGAACAACAAGAATATCCCACTAAATCTAAGAAGACGTTTATATGACCAAGGCGTTCTACCCGTAATGACGTATGGAGCGCAGACTTGTACAATTACGAAGAAATCTCTTGGGATGCTTAAAACGACGCAACGAGCCATGGAAAGGCAAATGATAGGAATATCATTAAAGGACCATAAGAGAAACGAGCAAATAAGAGCTATAACTAAAGTTAAAGATGTAGGCGAGAAAATAGCCGAACTCAAATGGAATTTTGCCGGTTATGTTGCCAGAATACATGATGGACGCTGGAGACGCCCAAGACATAAATAAATGGGCACATATGAGGGAGGCCTATGTCCAGAAATGGAACGAATAAGGCTACTTAAACAAAAAAATAAACAAATTTTTAAACTTATACTCCATTTCTAAATTGTTACGAAACTACATGGGCACATTTGAGAGACAGCCAGCTAAACAATGGAAATGGCGTGCAGTTCTGCTCACAAACTCAAAATCCACAGTCAATCGCAATATATCTAAAATTAGAAGATATCAGTAATAAAATATGACAATTCTGAATAGTAAAAGTGTATAATATTCAACTGCAATGTTATATAAAAATAGCCAGTCAATAACATTGTATAAAATATCCAGTACTTACGTATAATTACTAAAGTACTCCAGGTGCACCAAATAAAGAACAAGCTAAGATAATGTTACTAGCCTAAATATCACAATGAACGATGGAATGTAAAAGTACAGACTTATGTGTAATCAACAAACAGTGCACAAAAGGGCTAACATTCAAAAATTAAACACAAAAAAGCAACGGTAACTCGCAAGAAACTCTAAAAGAATTCTCTCAAATCTAGCAATTCGCATAGCTCAAAATGTCTCAACTTCAAAATTAGAAGAAACATGCACAGGGGCTGGATGGCATCACTCGAACAGAAGTCAGCATTGCACACAAGAAGTCACCAACACAATTAAGTAATAGTCAAATTTACAAAGATAAAACCTTCCCCTGCAGCTCCCACGAAGGATATCACTCCTCCCAGGAAGTAACATAGCTCTAGACACAACCAACTGCACAAGATGGTTAGTGGGTCAAGGTCACATTGACATAATGGAGTCACTAACACATGAGAACAAGAGTGCTCAAGCTCAGCTCAGTAGGCATTCAATCGGGAGAAACTGAACATATCCTTTTGACCCAATACTAACGGCCCATGTAGGCCAAAAAATGCTGAATTTCAGCAAAACTCGCTGCAATGATCCGCCGAACTGTCGTAGAAGACAAAGCTTCTAAAACGTCGCAGTTGGTAGTGGTCAAAATCCACCTACCGGCATGGTCTTTAACTCAAACATGAGGAGATAAGGTCAAACACCCAAAGCTCTGGGGCGCGATGAACCGCAGCCCTTTGGACTGTATCACAGCATAAAACGGAAAGACCAAGAGCCATGCGACGCGAATTACGCAATCTATTCTGCTGTGCTTTTATAGATAGGACTGCATCCGCTTGATTAGATAGGATATTGCATACAGACTGTTATCTTTCATTTATAAGCCACTGTGGGAATGATTTAGTCAGTAGTAGCTTGCACCTGTATCGAATGCTGTAACTCTGCTCCGTATTTTCTGTAAATAAAAGTGTAACTTTTTAAAAACAGTTTTCTTCGTAAAGAAAAGTTAAATGGCGCAGTCGGTAGGATAGACAAAAGGGCTTTACAAAATTTTCGAAAATTAAAATCAAGTAATTGCTCTTTGAATATAAATTCTTAATTGTCTACAACCCGATCCTTCGTTCATCCGGAACTACAAACTGTTCCTCCAACTGCATACGCACCGCCGAGGCCGAGCCACGGGGACAAGCATCGCCCCAGGTGAATAGCATCGCTGGTTGCAGTTTCCTGGTTATTGGAACCAAATCAGTCCATCAAGGATACCTTGATCATCGGGATCACCGGGCTAATTGCAGCCGCCCTCGACATAAGGAGTAAGAAAATTTAAATATTTAAGCTAAAAACTTAAACGTCTACTAACAGTAATTAATTTTAATTTAAGTGCATTTACCAAACCAGTTACTTGATCGCCTTGATATTGATAGACAATATAAGCCGATCCATCGACTGTTTGTTAACCATTGCAATTTAGTTATAAGTTCACGTTCCTCTTGGTAAGGGTGACCCGCTAGCGTATCGATTATCGATACTCAATATTTAGGGATACTCTGGAGCAATGGGTAGGACCCTTGGATAGGCCCCTACTAACATAACTCGAATTTAAAAACTAGTGAAAGTGATCACTCATGATAGACACGGACACGTCGTCCGATAGTGAAAACGAATACGACCGAAATACAAATTTATCGACATTTATCGGAAAAATTTCCTTACGCCCACCTCGTTTAACACTAGGTCAAATGGCAAATGAGCAAGGCTTTGTACCACGCGTACAAGCTCCTGTTGTGCGGCAACAGCAGCAGCAGCAACAACAACAACCGCCTTTTGCTGGCTACCCCGCTGGTTTTCACACCAGTTTATTAAATGAAATTCCCACGTACAACGGAAACCCTGCTGAACTCGCCGAGTATATTAGGACCGTTGAGGATATTTTTAGTCAATTTTGGCAACGACAGGATCATAATGCTTACATAAATAAACATTTATTTCATCAGCGCGAAATAGACTAAAGGGTGCCGCCTTAGAAGTCGTCACCGGACAAATTTATAATAGTTGGGAATCGTTAAAATTAAGTTTAATAAATAATTTCGGAGACCAACGATCCGAGCTTAACATTAGAATCGATTTAACTAGAATGAGACAAATGGCGAAAGAATCCCCTATTGAGTTTTACAATAGAATCAGATCTCTATTAGCTATTCTTAACTCTAAAATTTCACTAGGGAACGAACAACAAGTAATAAAAGATTACAAGACCCAAGACGCAAAAGACTTAGCACTCAAAACATACTTAGGAGGACTAATTTAACCCCTTGGTAGCTTTCTGCGTAGCAGAGCACCTAACACCCTTGAATTAGCTTTGGCATATATAAAAGACGAATTAGACGTCCGATATTTCCAAAATTCTAATCATAATAGTTACCAACATAAACCTGTCATTAATGGCTTATATTCAGTCCAGGCTAAAAATCCTAATAAATTACATCCTAATTTCCAAAATCGCTCGCAAACTCACAATGCAGCATATATAGGAAGCCGTATTGCCCCTCAGTTCAGGCAAACCTTCAATCCAACTTACCCGTCTAACTTTAATCAGCCACCTCAGCAATTCCCAGTCACCCAATCTAAATTCGCAAAATCCAATCAAAACGTCTTTGCTCCAAAAAGGAATTATCAACCCCAAAATCGTCCAGAGCCGATGCAAACAAGTACCATTCAAAAGAGACCGGTTTCTCATCAGGCCCAACGCCCTAATCCACCTATGAGACCTTTTAATCACACTTTCAATCAAATTCCAAATCAACCTAATTACATCAGACAAACTTCACAACCACGCAACTTTTATTCGGAAGAGCTGTATTCGACAGACCTCCAAGAACCAAATACACAAGAAAACCCGGAATTTAACAATTACCAACCGGAAGTTATGTAGTCAGAATATTATGAAAATGAGCACGAAATGCCCACATATTTCGAAAATGACAATCCCGAATGCTATGACGATGTAAATTTTCAAATAGATGCCTCGGAGAACAATTAGAATCTCTTTCTATAAATCCAAAATCTTCATTACCTTTTATAATAATACTCCAGACTAACGAAAAACTTTTGATCGATACTGGCAGCTCCAGAACCACTCTTTCACCTGAATTTGTACAAAAACATTTTCCCGAATCTATTTATGAACATTCATTTGAAATAATAACGTCTCATGGTACAACACACCATAACCAAGTAGCCGAAATTCCCATACCCAGTCTATTTAAAGAAGAGGGAAATCACTTAGTTTATTTATTCAATTTTCACCTAGAATATGTTGGTTTAATCGGATCAGACCTTCTTGCAGATCTACCTGCAAATGTCGATTACCGTTGGAACCACATCCAAACGGAAAAAACCACAGTACCTTTCTTTTATAACGAGTCCCGAGTAAAGCAAGAAATACAAAAAAGAAATCAATGTAACTTTTCCAAAATTAACCAACACACACTAACTTGCATTCATGTGCCACCTAGGACAGAACAAACCGTCAAATTACCCGCAGTAGATACAAATGGAAACAAAATTTCACCTAAACTAAATTTCACACAACATTTGGCTATGCCATCCGCTATAGTTCGATTACATAACAATTGGTTTTACACTACTGTAATTAATACCTCGGATGAAGAACAAATATTAAAATCAACAACCCACTCTATTTAACCGACTACGTTGACAACCAAAATATCGATCAGGTTCAAATTAACAACCATAATACTACCAATCAACCGTCACATAATAATCCTACAAAAAATTTATTGCTACAAAATTTAGAAAATAACTTTGCTAACAAATTTATGTCTTGAATTCAAAAAAATCTTCTATCATCCGGAAATTCCTTTATCAGCTACAAACCTCGTAAAACATCGAATTAGGACAAAAACCGAAATTCCTATTTTTACTGAAACATATAGGTACCTCCATGTACAGTCGTGTGCAAATAAATCTGGGACAGTGTTTTTTTCACATGCAGATTCAGTTAAGAATTGAAGAATATCTCCATGGATTTCCTGCGATCAGAAAGAGTTACATTAAACTTTAACAGGTACTGAAACCCGTAACTCTCTCTGATAAGAGGAAATCCATGGAAATATTCTTCAAATTCTTAACTGAATCTGCATGTGAAAAGAACACTGTCCCAGATTTATTTGCACACGACTGTACATCGTCCAGAAGTCAAAAGGCAGATAGAAAAAATGTTACAAGACGAAATAATCGAACCATCCGAGAGTCCATACAATTTTCCTATATAGATCGTTCCTAAGAAGCTCAATGCTTCCAATAAACAAAAATGGCGCATAGTAATCGACTATCGCAAATTAAACGAAAACACCATCGAGGACAAATTTCCATTACCCAACATTGAAACAGTACTAGATCACTCAGGTCGTGCTAACTATTTTTCCGCTCTAGATTTAGCCTCGGGCTTCCATCAAATAGAAATTTAAAATGAGGACAGGGAAAAAACGGCGTTTTCCACAGAGGAAGGCCATTACCAGTTTAAAAGACTCGCTTTTGGGCTTAAAAATAGCCCAGCCTACTTTCAAAGAATGATTAGCACAGCTCTCAAAGGTTTAACCCCTATACAATGCCTCGTCTACTTGGATGACGTCATTGTTTACTCGTCTTCCTTACATGAACACATTTCTCGACTAAAAAACATATTTCAACGATGTCGCACCACCAATCTCAAGATTCAGTTAGATAAGTCCGAATTTCTACACAAATCCGTAAAATACCTAGGACACGTCATAACATCTGAAGGAATCCGACCGGATCCCTCAAAAATCCATGCAATAAAAAACTTTCCTATACCCAAGTCGAAAACAGAAATCAAGAGTTATTTAAGACTATTAGGATATTACCGTAAATTTATCAAAGATTTTGCTAAACTAACTAAACCCCTAACTCAATGTTTAAAAAATAATAATCTCGTCCAACACACCCCGGACTTTGTAAACGCTTTCAATCACACCAAAAATATTCTTATTAACGAACCAATATTACAATACCCCCTGACTTTACCAAGACCTTTGAACTCACTACAGACGCTTCGAAAATCGCTTTAGTAGCCGTGTTATCCCAAAACCAAAAACCAGTCTGTTACGCTTCAAGAACGCTCAATGAAACCGAGCAAAAGTACTCCACGATAGAGCGGGAGTTGTTAGCTATCGTTTGGGCTACCAAACAGTTTCGCCCCTACTTATGCGGAACTAAATTCATCTTGTACACTGACCACATGCCCTTAGTTTGGCTGAGAAACCTCAAAGAGCCAAATTCAAAATTGACCAGATGGTCGCTAAAATTAGAAGAATTTAATTTCGAAATTAAATGTCTCCCGGGAAAAACCAACAAAGTGGCGGACGCTCTCTCTCGTATTCAACTACATTTCCTAACTGTCTCAGAAGATGTCATTAACGACATAGACGACATCTTACAGACCACCGAAAGAATTAATACTCCCGAACTTAACACTGACAATTGTATCATGATTCCTAATAGACCCGATACACCAAATCTTACTGACTTATTCGATATTCCAACTATTAACCCGATTACCACCACCAACGAAAATCCAACACCGCAAATTGCACACAACCCCGATGATGTAGAATCAGACGACAACACAATGCACACTCAAGAAGATTCAACACCCGCAATACCCATTTGCGAAAAACCTCTCCAATGCTTTCCTAATCAAATTGAATTCATACAAACACCACTACCTAAACAAATAAAATCCACAAGTAACGATGGAAATCGAGTAATACAAGTTTACCTAAATCAGTCTAATCAAAACGAAAAATTTCACGAACTACTAATCGAACAGTGCCTACCTAAAGTCAGTTACCACTGCTTCTTTCCCACTGACTCTTTATACAACGATTTTTCTCATTTTATTATATCTGTATTTAACGAAAATACCCCTAAATTTTATAAATGCCTAACTCAAGTTACATACATAACAGATAAAAACGAGAGAATTAACCAAATTCAAAATTACCACCAAGGAAAAACTAATCATCGAAGAATCCCTGAAACTATAGAACATTTTAAAAAAAATTTTATTGGAAAGGAATTAATAGCGACGTCAAAACCTATATAGACTCTTGTGAAATATGCAAACAATGCAAATACAATAGACACCCAATTAAACAACCTCTTAATTTAACACCCATCTGTAATAGACCGTTCCATACTATGCATATGGACGTATTTCAAGTTAATGGACGAAAATATCTCACATTAAGAGATGCATTTTCGAAGTTCGCACAAGCATACTTTTTAGTGTCAAGTAACATTATAGACATCACAGACAGATTGTTTTATTTCATAACGACCTATACGACACCAAATGTTTTAGTTGTTGACGGAGAATTTAATAAACAACCTTTTAAACATTTCTAACACCCGTATTCATAGTCGTTCGCCAGCGGATCGCCGGCGACTCGCCGGAGTTTCGTTATGAATAGTATGTTGGCGGCACTGTACGTCTATGTCAAATTCGAGGTGATCAGGTTAGGTTTTCAGTCAGTTTTGACAGAAACTGACACCAAATCTAACCTGCTAACCTCGAATTTGACATAGACGTACAGTGCCGCCAACATACTATTCATAACGAAACTCCGGCGAGTCGCCGGCGATCCGCTGGCGAACGACTATGAATACGAGCGTTAGAATTGCACAAAATCGAAATACACGTAACAACCCCCTACAATCATCAATCAAACTCAATAGTAGAAAGGCTACACTCTACCCTACTAGAACACTATAGACTACTTGAAAACACCCCAGAAGAAAGAAAAATCCATTATTGCATTTTGGCCTACAATCAATCTATTCACTCTAATTTAAAATATACCCCCTACGAAATCCTATTTGGTCATACTGATAGCCGAAACCCTTTTGAACTCGAATATGATAAACAATTTTTCGAAAATTACGTTATTGACCATCGAGAAAAAATGAAATACTTTTATAATAACCTTCAAAACAAACAACGTCAAACCAAAGAAAACCGTACTGCTAAAATCAACCAATCTCGTAAATCAAAAACTTTTAAAATAGGTGACCAAGTATATGTTAAAACAAATGCCCAAAATAAGAAAAAACCACGCTTCATGGGACCTTGCGTAGTCGAAAAGGCCCATGAACATGACACATACGATTTGCGAAACGTACCCACAAACACATTAATAAAAAGGCATGCTAACGACTTGATGCCCTTTTCAGGACGACCACCCTCATCGTCCTCACCTGGACCTTCGTCCACTGCGACGTAACGATTCACCCACTGAACGACAACCCCGGACTTTACCCTTTTGTCAAAGTAAAATCCCTCCTAAAAGAAAGCACATAGACCTTAATAAAAATCTTGGATTATTCTTCCTTGCTGCACAATTACGAATCATTCAAAACAAATTTGTTTAATACCATATCTTTGTTAAACAATAAAGATTATCAAATCCCAGGTTTTAATGTAACAATGGACGTTCATATTAATTACAATAACCAACTAATGTTAATACAACAATATTTAGGTAAAGCTGATCGACTAGTAGATAAATTATTTCCTGGAATCTATATGAAACGTAGATCTAAAAAAGGACTGATAGATGGGCTTGGTAACGTAGTAAAATTTCTCACGGGAAACCTTAATGCCGACGACGGTAGACGATATGATGAGCTAATAGACAAATTAACTAAATCCACTGACACACAAAAAATCATTTTGCAAGAACGAGCGCATATATTAAACGATACAATTAATACTTTTGCCATCAATATTAAAAATCTGGCAGACAACCAAAATCTTCTGAATGAAAATTTAAATAAACTCATTCTCGATACTAAACTAGAAATTGGCGAAATTTTAGGAACCCTCTCTACTTTTGCTATCCTGGATCAATCAATCCAATCGCTGCAATTATTTCTTTCAACATGTACTGACCTCGAAACTTCACTAACATTTGCTCAAACACACCAGTTACATTTATTTTTGATCGACAATGACGATCTGCTATCTGCTCTAGGACAAATTTCTAAAACCCTACAAAAATTACAGACAACCGCTAAGAGAGTTCTAGATATTCCTTATCCCGTCACTCATGAGAATCTACATTTATATGAATCATTAATCCAAATTAAAGCTTATCAAAAAGATACCACTTTTACCTTTTTATATGAGGTTCCCTTGATAAAACCACATTTCGAGTACCAATACATACAATTGATTCCATTTCCTGCATTCAATACCAATTATTTTCAAATGATCATACCTACTTACAACACCATTCTTTTCAATACAGAATTTATCACCCCTGTTAATAACGATCGCTGCATAGAAGTCACTCCTTCTCATTATTTTTGCCTTCAAAACGACCACTTTCTAATACCAAATTCAAAACTGTGCGAGACACAATTATTGACACTTAAAGATGATCAAACATGTCAACCTCTTATATTTTATTTACACTCCACAAAAATAGTAAAAATAAATCGATCAACTTGGATCGTTAGCTCTCCTAACAAAACTATCATTGATATAAAATGTATTGATTCCCTAAATAGAAAACTCATTACTGGATCAATTGTGTTACATATCACAAAAGGTTGCTCAGCTCTAATAAATCAAAACGAACTGTTGACTACTTTTGAATAGTCTCCCAATGAAGAAAAACAAATTGAATTAATGTCTATTGAAAAACTACGATCATATCTTTCATATAAACCTGAAATAGCCAAAATTGACTTGTCACCAGTTAATGTTCAAAATCTTGTTCAGAACCAAGCAAAATTTACTCAAGAAATTTCAACACTTGAAAACCTAGACTCTATTAAATACGAATATTTAAGTTTTAGCTCCCTAATTATTGTTATTGTAATGGTAATTATTGTAATATGCGTAACTCTTTACTTTTATTATAAACGTGTATCAATTATGAATAACCTATGTAAATTAGTAATACCTCCGAATCGAGAAGTTGAAAATATAAATTCTAACTCAATACCCTTGGTCCAGTGCACGCCAACTTAGAATAAGCTATATATGTAATCACAAAAAAAAAGTTATTGTTATTGTTTTGTTGTGAACGTAATGCCTAACATCCATTAGTTGAACTTATTAATTAATTACGCAGGCTTGCTTGAATATAATCTCCTATTATATTCATCGCTAAGGATGGAGGAATTACGCGATCTATCCTGCTGTGCTTTTATAGATAGGACTGCATCCGCTTGATTAGATAGGATATTGCCTACAGACTGTTATCTTTCATTTATAAGCCACTGTGGGAATGATTTAGTCAGTAGTAGCGTGCACCTGTATCGAATGCTGTAACTCTGCTCCGTATTTTCTGTAAATAAAAAGTGTAACTTTTTAAAAACAGTTTTCTTCGTAAAGAAAAGTTAAATCACGCAACACCAAAGGCACGCTCAAAATCAAAACTCTCCAGGCGAGTAAATCGAGGGATGCGGGAAATATGAATATTTTAGCGTTAAAGGCAGTTTTACACCATAACATGGTGATGAATATTTATAACACATTTTTATGTCGTAAATTTTTATCATAAAAAATATGTCAATATCCATCAAGGCATTTTAATTCATTTTTTTCTGTCTCATATTAAACGCAAAATTTATGAACTCGATTTTTTTCGGTTTTAGCAGTCCAACATAAAGCTCTATATGCAACTCGTACATAATCTGACTTTATTTACACACTCGTTCTCTTTATTGACCTCGCTGGCAAAGCTCTCTCGGACATAAAATTAACTCAGCCAACAAATTCGTACATTATGTACTTGTTATATAAATAACTACTATATTTACGTGTCGATATTAGTTATCTTACTTAACTATCCATAGCAGCAGTAAAATTGTAATTAGGCGTGCCTTTGAGAGCACATCAAGCCGTCGGTCCGGTTGTTATTTCCGTGACAAACGTTACATGGGAGACGCTAACGCAACTTGAAACCTCTGATATAAGGCTTCCTACCACAAGCCACACGATACTATTATTAGACTATACATACTGTACATGATACATTAGAATATGACTTTCAAATTAAACATTTTTACCAATGACGTACGTAATTTATAATTTATATTTATAGAACACATTGGAAAATGGAATTATATATACATCTCACAACTAGAACCCAGAATAGTATCGTCAGCTATAGTTTTAAGCAGTATTGACACCAATATTCGAAATCTTCAAGAACGAGCTCACGTTTGGGATACCTTTCAACTACACATTGCTGCCTGGAATGAACAGCTTTCCACGTCTGACAGAAAATTAGATATAATCAGCAAGTATATAAAACTTCCAATTATATTTCTAGCTCTAACCCAAGGTTATCATTTCACGGTAACCCTATTTTTAAATAATATTAAGCACTTTAAACATTCTAGTCCTTCCCAACTAATATTAGATATTATAAATTAAAGCAAATCGGCACCTGTAGCTATCACACAGAAACATAGTCTTCAATTCGAAGCAAAATCATTTTTTCCACTGCAGGAAATGAGGGATTAGAGGGAGTAGGAAGCAGAAAAGATTTTAGGCTACAAAAATTGTGAAAGAAGTTTAGCATTTTCTAGCTAGGGAGAAGAACAATATAAGAAATATCTATTCGAATAATTCGAAATTGCGTTGCTCAATTGTTTTTTTTTATTTTCACCATCGGAATCTATGCAAAAAATACTGCCAGTTTGCTAACTAAAAAACAAAGTTAACAATGGTGCACACTTAACTTTGAACTGGGTGTTTACAATTTTTCCACGACCTAATAAGGACAATAAGCAAGTATTTTCGTAAATAAAGCATTACAGTAAATTGCAAATACACTGTCATATTTGGCAGCCTTTGAATTGTGTGTATGTTACAAATACCATTTCTTATGTTGTTATATTGTGAGATATATAATGAAAATAATGCTTTATTTCTATCATAATTCTGCTAACCTAGAAACTGATTACTAGTTTCTGTTGTAGATGTTTTCATATATTTAACATAATATTAGTAAATCATTATTTTAAGTGGTATTAACTTCAATGTGAAAATTTCTAGAGCTCAAGAAGAAATTTTGGAATTCCAAGGGAAAATAAATTCGTATTCAAACCTTGAATACAAGATGGATAATATATTTAAAAAACTAGAAGAATTTGAAGAACGTTTATCTGACCTAAATAGAAAAGTGGAAACTGTTACCCAGTCCCGTGATAGTCTTTTCGGAGAATTCGCAACTCGTGGCATATTAAGTACCCTAAAACTTATAGAAAGAAAACTGGATAAGATACATTTAACTGCCCAAAGTAGTAAACCTGCTCAACTTAACAAATACGTAGATGAACCAAAAGGAAAATTAACGATTAAATGTAATACACCTCCAGTATTGGAAGAATTACTTCATGATGTTGCTTCTAAAGTCGACATAATATTCGACAAAGTAAATTTGGACAACAGCAATGAGGATGTGGAAGGCAACGACTATTTAGACGATCAACAGTATTCAAATGATGACTTACAAACAGACACAGATGTTAGACTAATTAATCAAGTATGGAAAAGAATTAACAGACCTTGGAAACACACTAATAATCTTTTGGAGAAACTTATTAGTAGCTTTGAAGTGATAAACAATAATACTCTGGTAATTCTCGAAAATGGACAAATCTACTTTGACACATTTAAATCCTGTCCACTAACGGAATTTAAATTAACAGTTAGTAAATTATTTAAGAGTTTAGAGGGAATTAATTACGCTATAAACTACACACACATAAATATAGAAAATTCTTTAAACATTCATTTTAAGGAACAGCTGATGCATTTAGACCAAAGTTTAAAAAATTGCAAAACCTATGAACAACACCTAACCAAAGCTATTCACACAGAACGCTATATTGAAAGGGATGGCGTATGGTTCTGTGATGACATAGCTTTTGGTGAAAATAGTGGTATTTATCGATTAGGTAATTATTCAGTAATCGATACTATAGATAGCAATTATTATGTTCGATATTGTGATATCCGCATTGACGGTAGCTGGACTGTAATACAAAACAGAAACGACTATGAAGACCTTCAAAATTTTAATCTGGACTGGTATAGCTATAAAACTGGCTTCGGACAACTCCATGCCGATTTTTGGTTTGGTAATGATTTTATTCATAAGCTAACTCAGGAACAAGCCATGATTTTAAGAATAGAACTAGAAGATTTTGAAGGAAATTTCGCTTGGGCAGAATATGACAACTTCAAAATTGCTTCTGAATATGAAAGTTATCGATTAACGGTTGGAAATTACAACGGTAATGCTTCTGATTCCTTCTCCAGCCACAACAACTCGTTGTTCAGTACTTTTGATGTAAAGAATGACGAAGCTCCAGAATGTTGTTCTTGTGCTGAATCCTACGGTGGGGGTTGGTGGTTTAATAGGTAAGCGAATTATTACATAAAATTTAATAAAGATTTTAAATCATATTTACCTTACTAACTGATTGTATACTTCCAAATTTTTTTAGTAAATTTCATTTGAACCTACGTCGTAATCGAATATATACTGTCACCTTGTAGTACGTATATGAATAGTGCTACTCTTGATTATATTAGCTTATGCCGAGCCGGAAATCCCTAATTCGCATCATGATCTTTCTTTAAACGTATACCTATTCTTTGATTTTACCAAACAAACTTATGAAATTTTAAATTGCTGGTTAAAATGGAAGAAATTGCAAAACCAATAAATAGCTGCACCTATATACACTGCTGTATTATCTTAACTGAAAATTAATTGGGAAAACAAGCCTGCCACATTTCTATTTGTAAATCTTACTATTTCAAGATTTACCGAAAATAATATTAAAATGATGGGTATGATACTTATATGAGTATGTATGCACATAAATAATAAATGAAATTGAATTTTATGTGGATAAATGCTTACATTTACAGCAGTATGTCGAAATTTTACTTAAACAAATATAAAGAAGATTTTTTCAGTAACATATGTCAGGTCATACGTATAATATAGAATAACAAAGATACATATTTAAATGTTTGCGTTAAACTGCATAACTATTGTAATTTGTAATAGTTAATTGTTATCTTAATGGGATTTCTATTATTACAACATAGTGCTATCAGTCTGTAACAATAAACTTCGTAAATCGTTAATCTTAATAATCACCTTCCATAAAAAATAGTTTTCTGAAATCTAAATTAATTGAAAAAATACCATTCTAGTATTCTTTGTACTTTATCATATAATATTTCATTTTTATTTTAAACGTATTGCAATTTTTGTAAGATGGTATATATTCGTAACTATCTTGTTGTACTTCAACAGAATCGACTATACTCGGGCCGCCGAACAGATAGAGTGGAGCAGGCAACCCAAATAACATATTACAAAGGTCACTTGATAATATTTTAATTATAATTACTCAAAAGGATCGGAGATGCCGACCTTTGTAATTAGAACTAATTTCAATAATTGTCATTAAATAACTTTTTGAGGTTATGATGCAAATAGAAATGTCGACCAACTTCAAAGTCAAGCCTGACATTTGCGCATTTGTAATTGAAAATGTTTAAGCCTGTGGCCTGGCTCTTCCTAAATCTCATTATTGGCTGCGGCGTCGAAACCAAAACACGTTTCCCGTGATATGGTTAAGTTTGTAGCGTTTTTCCTTTGGAGTTCCTTTATTCAACCATTTACAAGGACTAAATTGTGCATCTCTACTGCTGTTTTCACAGTTACATACAAGTATAAAATATTGACTTGTAAAGTAGTTTCTTAAGGAACTTTTAATTATTCATAGAGCTGCCTGCATTATGGGTAACGGTAAGAAACTAATTCGTAGTCAAGAACGTGAAAAAATCTATAGCAGCTATTGCAAATTTTACTCAGTCGTTTTGCAAGAATGGGTGACTAAAGCAACCGATGTTGGCTTAAATACAGTTAAGCGAATTGTTAAAGGAGCCTAACAAAGTGGCGGAAGAAAATTTACTTCTCCAAGAAAACAAATTACTAAACTTACCCCAGGTCTTCTCTCGATCAATATAAAGAAAAAGTAATCCCAAGTGTGATCTATAATTTTGCCATAAAAAGAGACCTACAATGAAAGCTGTATTCGAAGTCGAATAAAATGAAGGGGGGTGTTAATTTCACTGAGAAATTACATTTCTTTAGGCGATTGGTACATAAAATGGGTTTTCAATAGAGAAAATGTCAGGAATGAATTTGGTACGAAATCTTTTCTACCTCCGGCATGAAGAATAATCAATTCTTGCGCTTTACTGACGGGGGATTTAAAACAATTGTTGGTACCATCATCACAACATTTAGAACAGTATGGAAGCTATGCAAGTACGTTTCATCAGTGTACACAATATTTCAGCATTCGGCTTTATATTTTATCTTAAGAATTCAACACAATTTGCTGGAATTTCTCTCTTCTCTATTAGAACGTGTGCCTGTTGTCTTGACATTTTCTTTATTGAAAACCCATTTTATGTACCAATCGCCTAAAGGAATGTAATTTCTCAGTGAAATTAACACCCCCTTCATTTTATTCGACTTCGAATACAGCTTTCATTGTAGGTCTCTTTTTATGGCAAAGTTATAGATCACACTTGGGATTACTTCTTCTTTATATTGATCGACAGATGACCTGGGGTAAGTTTAGTAATTTGTTTTCTTGGAGAAGTAAATTTTCTTCCGCCACTTTGTTAGGCTCCTTTAACAATTCGCTTAACTGTATTTAAGCCAACATCGGTTGCTTTAGTCACCCATTCTTGCAAAACGACTGAGTAAAATTGCAATAGTCGCTATAGATTCTTTCACGTTCTTGACTACGAATTAGTTTCTTACGGTTACCCATAATGCAGGAAGCTCTATGAATAATTAAAAGTTCCTTAAGAGACTACTTTACAAGTCAATATTTTATACTTATATGTAACTGTGAAAACAGCAGTAGAGATGCACAATTTAGTCCTTGTAAATGGTTGAATAAAGGAACTCCAAAGAAAAAACGCTACAAACTTTACCATATCACGGGCAACGTGTTTTGGTTTCGACGCCGCAGCCAATAATGAGATTTAGGAAGAGCCAGGCCACAGGCTTAAACATTTTCAATTACAAGTGCGCAAATGTCAGGCTTGACTTTTAAGTTGGTTGACATTTCTATTTGCATCATAACCTCAAAAAGTTATTTAATGACAATTATTGAAATTAGTTCTAATTACAAGGGTCGGCATCTCCGATCCTTTTGAGTAATTATAATTAAAATATTATCAAGTGACCTTTGTAATATGTTATTTGGGTTGCCTGCTCCACTCTATCTGTTCGGCGGCCCGAGTATAGAAACTTTTTTGCAATTGTGTTAGTTTTAGCGATTTATTTCTAGCTGCCTTACTAAATGGGAGTATACATATACAAGGTGTATCAGAAATTTGTGTTAATTTTAACCAGTGGAAGAATTAACCAAGACTCACTTTTTTCCGTAGCATTTTGCAAAATTGTTATTCTCTTTCATATTTTTTGCACCATAATTTTGACCAAACGAGTCATTCGGGATCTAACTTGTTCACCATGACTTTCAACAATGAAACTTTTTTACAGCTTTCCTCTTTTGCTGATTATTTTTAACCATATGTATAAGTTTTAGTAAAAAACCTATTCTTAATTTTAAATCACTTTGAGGCTTTTTTACAAAAATTAATTAGCGAGCGCTACTTCGACTTAAAATTAACACACATTTACATTTATGATACACCCTGTATATGAATGTAATAGTAATTTACGATTCAAGTAACGTTATTAAGCTTTTTACATTACGAGAGAATAGTTTGAATGAACGAGCGACGTTAAGAGAAAGCAGATAAAGTTACGTATACCGTAACACGGTTTATTTTATCCTAAAATACTAATCTTTTTAAAAAATAGGAAAAATGGTTATTAATGACACTTACAACAGCGAGTGGTGGTATCACTAGTAAGATAAAAACTCAATACTGTATTGTTGGTAGCACTGTCAGGTTATGTTAAATTTGAGATTTTCAGGTTAAGTTTTGCGTCAGTTTGTGTCAAATAACAAACAAAATGTAGCCTACTAACATTGAATTTGACATAGACTGACAATACACTTCAGTGCTGTCAACATGTGATTAAATGTTAATAAAGTATCGTTATGTTATTTTTTTAACAACACTAGTGCTGCTAAATACATCTTAACGCAACTCGTTGCTAAGAAGTTATTGTCATAATAACATAATAGGATAAAATAATAGTTATTTATTGTATAAGTGTTTTAGATGGTGTTTTATCCACGCAAGAATGTTTAAACGCGAGAACGCAGTTCGAGCGTTTAATTTTCTTAAGTGGATAAAACGCAACTAAAACACGAATGCAATACAACGTTTTATCCAACAACTCAATAAATATCTAAAAAAAAACATACGTTTTGTATTGAAAGCCATGAAAAGTCATAGTGACAATTTGGAAAGTACCGAAAGATCAAATGTTATACGTTTGGCAGTTCTGAAGTGTATTGTCAGTCTATGGCAAATTCGAGAGGTTAATAGGTTAAGTTTTGTTTGTTATTTGACACAGATTGACGCAAAACTTAACCTACAAATTTCAAATTTGGCATAGCTGGACAGTGCTACCAACAATGCAGTAGTAAGTAACATGGTTTTATCCCACTAGTGGAATAAAGTAATTTCATTATTCCACTAGTGGATAAAGTGGTGCTTTAGACAGTTTATAAGTGTGGATAAAACTTCAATTATAAGGTGGTTGTGGATAAAATAATTTAACATTAATGTTGATTCTTTTTATAGCTGCTTCGAAAGCAACCTGAACGGAATTTACTACAGAGACCCTTATGATAAAGATATATTTCGTGGAATAATATGGGAGCATTGGTTAGGCGACTATTCATTAAAGAAGGCAAAAATGATGTTAAAGAAGAAAGAAATAAACCACAATAGACGAGAAGGAGAAACAACGACTACACTTCCGCTATTTGAAGATCCATAATTATTTAGATATTTTAGTTTCGTATACAATGAATTTATTTTAATGGTTAACATAGCAGTTTGGTTTCCATGTCAGTATTTAATCATACAGGTCACTTCCATGGTTACAAATGAGACCAATAGATTAGAGCGTTTATTTTAAGAGTTAACATACGAATTTAAATTAGATACTTGCTAATAAGAAATTTAATTTTGTTACCGGAAATTAGGTATGCAACTAAAAAGTAGATACTAAGGTCCAACTTGTGTGTTGTATCTTTTCTTCAGTTGTATATATTAGGATAACTTTTAATTTGCCTTTTTGACAAGTAATAATTCGTATGTTAACTCGTAAAATAAACGCTCTAATCTACTGGTCTCATTTGTAACCATGGAAGTGACCTGTATGATTAAATTCTGGCATAGAAACGAAGCTCTCATGTTAACTATTAAAATAAATTCCCTGTATACCGAATTTTTATATACTTACTAAAAGTTCATATAGTAGTTTTTCTTCAAACGTCAGTAAAATGTAACATTATACTGCTTAATTGAGATGCTAAACTATCACTTCATTGCCATGGCATCTCCTCTGACCAGATAAAGTAATTTTTTTTCGGATTTTGTTCACAACATTGTAAATTGTTATAAATATTTGAAGAGAAAATACTATATGTTATTCAGAGCAAAAGTATCTTTATGTCGCTCGGCAGTCTAGCCACGCCACATAAAGTATAACTTTTGCTCCTAATAACATAATATACTATTTTCTTCGAACGTCAGTAAAATGTGACATACTGCTAGGTTGGTGACGCTTGTCAGCGGCAGATAAAGTTATTATCTCCGCTGGTGATCGAAGATAAAGTAAATCAGCTAAATCATTTCTAACTTGGCAGCATTTACTACTTCAGGCAGAGGAATACACTGATCAATTTCTAAATTTGAGAAATTAAAAGCTGCAATGAATAAATGAGATTTAGTCAATAAATTTGTACATAACAATTGTAAAATATACGTACAAATTCCATCCAAATTAAAGCGGGTTGAAACACGAATAATTATAGATTTTTTCGGATTTGGTTCACAACATTGTTTATAGTAAAGTCATAGTAACGCTCTCCAAATCAAACTACATTTATCAGTCTAGCCAATCTTCTACCTAAACATAATTTCTTGTTTCTTAACATTTCTTAAAAAATTGGTTATCAACGTTTGAAGAATAAATACTATATGTTACTCGGAGTAAAAGTATCTTCATGTGGCTCGATTGTACTTACGTGCCTCGCAAGCTCAGCAGATAAACCGTTCAGCCACGCCACATAAATATAGCTTTTCCTTCTAATAACATAATATACTATTACAAACTAACTTAATTGTTAATAAAAATATCGAAAAACCTTATGTACTACAAAATCATGTACAGAAAATATAAGCATTGTAATCTGTATTTAATTTTTGCTGCATGAAAAGACCAACCACTACAAAAAGTATTGAATATACACTCGAGGACCACTATATATTTTGAAATATATGAAAATGAATAGCTATATTAGCACGAAATATTTTTCATTTTCAAGCTTATCGTTATTCGCTTATATGCACAAAAATAATCAAATATACCGCATCTGTTACATACATTAAAACAAATGAACTGTATTTCAATATTATTAAAAAATGGATATGTCCCGTGATTATTCTTGCTATGAACTTTTACAATTTTAAGAGGTGAATTGAGTAAACGTAAATGCTTTCAAAACTTCAAAATACCATTAAAAGGGGTTTATAATAGTATTTAAATGACTAAAACCTCCCCAAATCGGCCTTCACTTAACACATATTGTGTATCTGCAAACAGAAAGGTTTACATTTCAGAATTTATATTTCTCCGAGTTTTAATGCAATATTTTTAATTGAGTATTAATTTCAAAGACATTTCTTTATTATCTAATATAATAATAATAATAATAATTAAGTGTTTTATTCATAAACATTTTAATACAATGTCTCTTGATATCTTACTTCATACATTTAATTTCAATTGCTTTTCAAACGATAGTTTTTCCACTAACTACAGGGTGATTCATAAGATGGCCATTAAATTAAATGGGTGTATACTGACCTCAGTAAAAGTACATTGCACTAAAAAATCATTGTTTACGAAAAAATCGTATTAGGATTATTGCAGACTTTTGAAAACCACTCGCTAAATCAGTAATCACATTAAGCTAAGGCATCAAATGTTATTGAAACACCCAAACAACTACTTTTTCGCTTCTGCATTTTATTCAAATTTCATCTTATCGCAACCACCTGTGCGAACTTTGTTGATAGAAGTTTATTCCAGCCCCCATTAATTAGTTTAATCTGTTAAATGTTTTACTTTTTGAAATCATTATTAATTTTTAACGTATAGTTTATTATGGAAAGTTGACCTGTTTGATGCCCTTTACCAAATAATTATTATACTTATGAATCACTCTATATATCTAAAGCCCTACTGTTCTCCCTCCAAAGAGGAGCTACAGCGCGATTCTTTCTCCCAAGAAAGAGTTTATAATATACTAGTAACACTATTGAGCTAGAGGAATGTAACATAAATCCAGGTTTAGAATATAAAAATACAGCCATTGTTGACACAAGAAATAACAAACATAAAACCTAATGGTAATTCACGGAAAACGTTTTTTGGTTACGTTTTCTTTCTTTCGATTGTTTGCTGTTACAGCAACTGCCTGAAACTCAACATTTTTAACATAAAAAAGTTAAAATCTCCAAAACAGTTGACATTAGATTCATGCAACAGTCTTAAAATGATTAGTATTTCAAAGCAAAACGTTTAAGCTACCTAAATATTGGGCGTTTTATTAAAAAAAGTAAGTTTGGTTTGTCACATTGTTTGAGCCATCCTGTATAATCAAAAATGTTTTAGTAATGTGCACCACCTTCGTACTTACAACTTTTGTATAAACAATTTTTATGAAACTCCTATACTTTTAGAAATATATCCCACCCAGGCATCGTTTCCGGTCCTTGTATATCCAGATACATAGATAAACACAGTTACAACTAGGTGGGATAAAGTACTGCTAAATAGGCTAAAATCCGGACACAAAAATAACCGACGATTATGTTTTAAAACGAGAAGAGTCTACAACTTGCAGTGCTTGAGAACAATCCCTTGCAGTACAGCAAAAAAAATCTGCTGTGATACACGCACACAACTTCCTTTTACAGTGATACAGTTATAATTAGCCAAACATTTGATTTTTAATTTTTAAGCATTTGTCAAAAATTACAAATTCTACAAAAACCGTACAAAATAGAAAGTTAATTCAAGAGACAGATTTTTTCTAAAATTTTAAGCCGAATTCTCAAAAAATGTAATAATATACCGGGTGTTCTATTTAAAATAGGAGTTAATAAAAAAAATTTAAAAAATACAAAAGAAACCCATTTTAGAGGTATTCAACTGGAAAATCGCC
>CALNHX010012881.1:0-21702 GCA_940337035.1 Agriotes lineatus
AAATTTAAATATTAATTTTGACATTCAACAATAAACATAGTAGCATTAATAAATTAGTGCCTGTTCGATAACGACAGTATTAGGACAAACTTAGCTTGACTAATATGCGATTTAAACGTTTACTCTTATCTATAATGATAGTAGAACGTTTTTAGATAAGATCACACAAGTAGTTGATAGTATAATAGTATGATTTACAGTTTGTTCAATGTTAATGCAATTTCACCTATTCGGTGTTACAAAGTTTAATATCAAAAATAGATATAATAATGGGGTGACCATAAAGTACTCTCCTGCGATTACCAAAAATATGAATTAGGACAGATGATAAATTACTGGTCAATAAAATAGTTTTAAATAAGACCTCAGTCTATATTAATAAACATGATGTGTACCGTATTTCTATACCCTTTAAATCTTGTTTTACACATGGAAACTCAGAATAATATAGCTTGAGCGAGAACATACAAATATAGTATGATCAGAAACTATTTCATCTAGTATGGCTATGGAATAGTTCCTAATTTATGAATGCAACTATGAGTCATTTACAAATCAAATGCCAAGTTTAATATTTAAGTATAAATGTAGTTGCATTCATAAATTAGGAACAATTTCATAGCCATACTAGATTAAAATAATAACGAGATACCAAGAAAAATTACACATTCGTACAGTCGTGTTCAAATAAATCTGGGACAATGTTTTCTTCATATGCAGGTTGAGTTAAGAATTGAAGAATATCTCCATAGATTTCCTGCTTTCAGAAAACGTTACAGATTTCATTAGCTGTTAAAGTTTAATGTAACTCTTTCTGATAGCAGGAAATCCATGGAGATATTCTTCAATTCTTAACTGAACCTACATATGAAAAAAACATTGTCCCAGATTTATTTGCACACGACTGTACATCATCTTAAAAGTTTCTGATAAAATACAAAATCAGTATCTTAAATTAGTTCACGTACTTGCTATTAATTGATCTGCCAATTTGACATCTCGACATTTGTCAAATCAGAGTGTGCTTAATATAAGGCTCTCCATAAACACAAGATTTTGCTAAAAGTTTCTAATTATTAATACAATTTATCAGGCAAATTATATACGAAACCAAAATCTAAATCTGTTTTTAAATAAATCAGTCGCAAATTTCAGTGAATTTTAAAAGTGGAGTTTCAACACAATCTACCATTCTAACTCTACAAAATTGAAACATATTTTTTATTAATTTGATAGTTAACACTAAAATTTTTCAAAATACACTGTGTTTGTACAATTTTACTCGGCTCTGGTTTATTCTGGTATAGATAAATGTCTTTTATACAGCAATCATATTCTGTTTGGATTTTAATTGTAAATAATTTTTACAATCTCATATGGTCACACTTCCAAAAATAAAATTTAAACATAATAGGTTCAGTCGATACTGCCTGTACCCATAGGTGTACCATTTGATAAGAATATAATATTGAATTCCGACACAAATCTTTATTTTTATATACTGAACCATTTGCTGATGAGAGGAAACAACTTCAATTTTTGATTTTTAAATACAATACTCTGTATATGCTTAATTATTACGAGTTAAGATTACAATCGCACTACATCGATATCCGATTGGTGATTTTGATGAGGCAAATAATGTTTTCAGGATTTCATTTTGTTATCTAGAGAACACAGAAGTATATCCTTGAAAGTGCTGACATTTATAAAAGACGCTTGGTGAGCGAACGGATATTAGTATTAAATAATTGGTACAAATATTCTAACATCCAACGATTCATTCTCTTCCCATTTGACAAACAAAATTGAGTTCAAATTTGAAATACTATTACTTGAACATTTAAGAGCGTAAAATACAAAATATTTGCGATTTGACAGCTGTATTGAATGTGATGGTATAAATCTATAAAGGGCTTTACTCAGAACTTCCCCTGCAATTAGAAGTAATGACACTAAACATATTGAAAAGTCAAATAAAGCTAGGTGTAAAAATTTCTTAACGTTCCTAATAATACTGAAACAATAGATTGAAACACCTGCTAATGTGAATTACATCAACTTGCAAATAAAAAAAAAACCACGCAAGCTATGTGATTCGAACCCGCACAGTTCAGCAACTGCGCACGCTATTTCAATGCTTGGCAGCACTGTTTGAAACCTGTCTGCTAGTACCGTTTGCTGCTTGATTATATACGGCGTGCTTATCGTTGCTAATTTTTGTGTCTTTTACAACATTTACCTTGTATTTATTGGGTGTCATTTTTGACAACGGTAAAGCTTAAGCCAAGTGCAAATTATTACTTTTATCTATTTCTTATCCTTTAGTTAATGCAAAAATAGGTAACATTTTACTTCTTAAGATGATCTTTCTGTATACAAATGTGATCGAGAGTATATTCGGTTGTGTGCCAAGTAGACATATAACCTGCATGCAAATTATCGGTTTACTCCAACAAATATCTATTGATCTATACTGCCAACAGGCGGACATACAGGCAGACATTCGGATAGATACACAAAGTGTCGCGCTTAAGAGTAGCTAGCCGCCACCCCGCAGCCTCGACGTTATTTACTCACACGCAGTCACGGAGGTCCAGAAAGAATACACTTATTTTTTTCATAGGCTTTTTAATAACAACGTCAAAATCTGAATAATAATTGCGTAACTACTGAACAACATCATTACATTTTTTTCTCTACAGCTACTTGCTTCTAAACCGAAAAATGAGGCGTTACCGCTGTTACAAATAACTGTTAGTGTCTCCAACATTCTCCCACCTGAGGAGTGTTTTGAGTGAGCAAAACATTTCTCACAAAGAGATACTACAAAACATATAACGAAACATTGCATAATATAAAGAAACATTACAAACAATACAATACATTACATAATACAAATACATTACAGAAAGCGTCGCGGAATTTTTGGAACACGACCGCACCGTGTCGTTTTCACCTTAGACACTCCCGAACCAACACTATCTTCTACCACAAAATTGGGCTCGAAAAGGGACTCATTATTGCTTTCAACATTCACCGATCCCCTTCCATCATTGCTCGACTGCCCATTCTCCTCCTCGAAATGGAACTCAGGAACGCTGCAACACTCCAATGGGTACAGCCTTTGTAGCGGTCTCAACATCTGCCCTCTAGTGGTCTCAACTCGAACTAAACGTACCTTGCCATCTTTACCCGGTATAATTTCTGAGATTCGTCCAACTGGCCAATTTAAACGTTTGCTATTGTCATTGCCTATAAGAACTAGTTCCCCAACTTTGATTGGACGGTCAGTCTTTTTGTCGCACCGTAGCTTCAATTGTCCGAGATACTCAATACGGAACCTAGTCCGTAGGTCTTCCCGCAATGTCTGAATTTTTCGCACTTTTCGACATAAAGAAGAACTGTCTACTGTGTCACAGTCAGGTAAGCCCCACTCGACTTGATCGCGCAGAAACATCGACGGACTTAAAGCAACTAAGTCTTTAGAGTCCTCAGAAATATAGGTAAGAAGCCTCGCGTTGACCACGGCCTCGCAGTCACAAATAAGGGTCAACAAACTTTCATAGTCCAAACGAGCACGACCTAACACTTTTCGTAACAATCGTTTTAATAACCCTATCAAACGTTCCCAAAACCCTCCCCACCATGGCGCCGTAGGTGGGTTGAAACGCCAACAGATGCGATGAACGGACGTCTCACGAGTAATAGTGTTCCAGTCAAGTAGCGATAAGGCATTTTCGGCACCTAAGAAGTTAGTGCCATTGTCACTATAGATCGTTTTAGGCCTTCCCCGTCTCGATACAAATCGACGCAAGACTTGAAGAAAACTCGATGTTGACAAGGATGTCGTTAGTTCTAAATGAACAGCGCGAAAAACGGCACACGTAAAGAGACATATCCACGCCTTATCCCCATTTTTCAAGTACATTGGGCCCGCAAAATCGACTCCTGTCACTTCAAAGGCTACCGCGTCGCGCACTCTGTCCACAGGTAACGGTGGTGGGTCGACAATCAGAGGTTTCGCGTCGTACTTCTTGCAAACCACGCATTTTGAAATTACTGACCTAATGGTGCGCCTGCCTCCAAGAATCCAAAACTTCTCCCTCAGCAAACTCAAAAGACCTTGAGTCCCTACATGACATGCTTTGACGTGTGTATACATGATCAAACCGTTAGTCAATGGATGCTTAGATGACAGATCAATAGGAAAACGGTAGTTTTCGGTATCTTCTCTGTTAGATACCCTGGAATTCAATCGGATTAGGCCATTTTCATCTCTAAAGGTGTTGAGGCCACTTATTTTCTTGTCGCTTTCATCCGAAAAACATTCGCTCTGCACCAATTTGAAAATAAACTTTTCTGAAGCGTTGTATTCCTCAGCAGTCAGTTCACCATCTCTTTTGTGGTCCGAATATCTACAGTTGTATGCAAATCGAAAAATCCAAGCAATCATTCGTATAGTTTTGCTGTAGGTGGAAAAATAGTCGAGATGCCAGATACGAGAATTATCAACATTCAGAAAGGCAGTCACTAACTTCTTCTTGCGCTCCACATCAATTTCTTCCTCATCATAGGTTGCATCCACTGACGGCCATGTTTCAGGATTTCCATACAGCCATTTGGGCCCCTCCCATCATTTTGAGTTAAAAAGTTGCTTAGGAGAGCAACCCCGTGACGGCAGGTCTGCCGGATTGTGCACCCCTGGTAAATGTCTCCATTTCTCTGCTGCAGTCAAGCTACGAATTTCGGCTACTCTATTCCATACGAAGATCCCCCATTCTTCTTTTCGTTGAATCCAGCTGATGACAGTAGTAGAATCCGACCAATACGTAATCGGCATATCCATACTCAGCACCTCCCGTATCTGTGAACCCAGACGAGCTCCAATGGTAGCTGCCATTAATTCCAATCTAGGTATGGACAATTCATTTTCTTATATGGGTATTTCGCCACTCTGCAAATTAAAATATTAAATAACGAAAATATTAACAACGAACGTTTCGAGGGACAATCTGCCCTCGTTATCAACGAATAACAATTAAAACTAACAAGAACTTATCTTTTTTTCCACTGGAAGAAAAAACGACCAACCTCCAATGAATTTTCTGACATTGACGTTTGTTGATATCTGTACCTACTTGATCTCATCTTTAAGAATCGATAGCCAACTATTGTCTAAAAATATTGAGAAAGACGACACGCATTTTTCTTCGTTAAGTAAAATGTATGCCGTTTCCTTAATTTTTCGCCTAGTTGACATCGATTCTTTAGACAAGATCTTTGTGTTGTCCCATTGTATTTTATGGTTTTCATCCCAAGCATGTTCTGCCAGCTTAGACTTATTGAATTGATACGTTTTCAACATATTTTTATGTTCTTTAACTCTTACTGCTAAAGGCCTGGATGTTTCACCGATATAATATTTCCCGCATTCACAGGGAATACTATATATACAATTCCTTGAATGCTGTTCTTCGTTGAACGGTTTAGTTTTTGTAAGAACTGACCGTAAAGTATTCATCGTTTTGAATACCGTCCTAACATTGAATCTATTTCCAATTCGTCTAATTTTGTCAGATATGCCTGGAATATATGGTATAGTAAGAGTATTATATTTTTGAGTGTCATTCCTTTGTATGTGTGTGGCATTGCTTCGTGTATTGAAAATGTTCCGAACAAGAGTCTCTGGATAGCCATTATCTTGTAAAACATTAATAATAAATTCTTTCTCTTTTTTGAAAATTGTATCATTAGAGCAAACAACTTTGGCTCTGTCGTAAAGACTTTTTACAACGCCTGTCTTTATGTTTTTGTGATGGTTAGAATTAAAATGTAAGTACCTATTAGTATTGGTTTTCTTACGGTATACTGATGTTTCAAAAGTATTTATTGTGCGTGTGATTAGTGTATCAAGAAAGGGTAACTGATTGTTTTGCTCTGTTTCTAATGTGAATTTGATGGAGGTTTCTTTACTGTTAATATGTTCAAGAAATTTGTCCACCTCATCTATATCATGAGGCCAAATTGCAAAAACATCATCCACATATCTCCACCAAACTACTGGTTTGTTGGTGTACGTGTAGACATGTTGTTGTTCAAAGTCTTCCATAAAAATGTTACTAACAATGGGAGATAAAGGTGAACCCATTGCCATCCCGAAATCTTGTTGGTAAAATTCATTGTTTAGTTGAAAGTATGTCGTTTTAATGCATAGTGTTAAGAGTTCCATAATGGTACCAACGTTTAATTTTGTTCGTGTATGTAATGTGTTATCGTTTTGTAGCTTATGTTTAATGATGTTGAGTGTTTTGTCTACTGGAACATTAGTGAAGAGACTAACTACATCGAAACTAACCATTAAGTGTTGTGTGTTTATGTTTGCTTCTTTAAGTTTTTCAAGGAAATGGGGCGTGTTCTTTATATACGTGTCTGTATTTCCTGATATAGGAGTCAGTATCTTAAGTAAATATTTAGCTAAACTGTGACAAGGAGAACCTATAGAACTAACTATTGGCCTAAGTGGTACATTTGGTTTGTGTATCTTTGGTAATCCATAAAAATGTGGTGGTTTACTGTAGTGTGGTGTTAGCGTACGTCTTACAAAATCTGTAAATTGTTCTCTGTGTTTGTAAAGTGTTCTGTATATTTTTGTTTCTATTGTATGTGTTGGATCTTTATTTAGTTTAGTGTATTGTCCCTCACTAATTAGTGTTAAAAGTTTTTCGTTGTATGTGGCGAAATACCCATATAAGAAAATGAATTATGAATTCACGCCACAAAGAAGTTTCAGAGATTATCTTAGGTATGGACATTCTTTTAATTGGTGTAATCCTAGCCTTGGCCTGCAGCAGTTGTATTTTAACGGTGCCCTCGGTTTCTGCTCTATCTGCTCTCTCAAAAAGACAACAGATGCGTATGCTGACTTACTCGCGTCACAGAATATGTGTAGACTAAGCTTCTGTTCTTTACCTTGCTCAACATTTAACCATCTTGGAATCTCAATTTTGAAAAGAAAGGGTAGTTCGGATTTCCAATTCTCAAATATTCGCTGGCTCTCGATTTTTACTTCCATATCCCAGCCGATCTTCTCTTGCCACATCTCTTGTAGCAATATTTTAGGACAGAGCGTAGCGGGACTGGTAACCCCTATTGGATCAAATATTCGTTGCGCCAACGAAAGTATAACCCTTTTTGTTATTACCGCAGATTCACCTTCCTGCACGGGACTCAAAGCGAGCGTATCGACTGTCTTGTTCCAATTCAAACCCAAGAGTGGGAGAGTTGTGTTTCCATTATTGCTTTGGCCAGTAAACTCCCACCCTCTCAAATCGAACTTTGCTTCTGCCATTAACTTGGTAGCCTGTGATATAAAATCTTCTAATGTTTCTGTGTTTGGTAAACTGGTTACACAGTTGTCTACATAGAAACCTTTCACTAACATTTCGATCGTCTGTTTGGAATAGTAACTATCTTCTTCGCATTTCTCTAAACATATTTTGAGGTAATGTTCAATTGTCGCCCCTAGAAGAAATGGGCTGGCGTTCACTCCAAAAACGACCCTTTTATGTCGAAAAATGATTTTTTCTCCATCTGCCGTTTTCCACATAAATCGAAGAAAATCTCTATCATTTGGATTTAAACCAATTTGTAGGAACGCTTTCTTAATATCTGAATTTACCCCAATTCTGTGTTTTCTAAATCGCAAAAGAATTGTAGGTATTTGTTCAATCAAGTTGATTCCCTTTTCCAAACAATCATTGAGAGACGGTTTACCCTTTTCTTTTGCCGACGCGTCGAACACAGGACGTATTTTGGTTGTAGCACTAGACTCCTTGATTACTGGGCGATGTGGCAAATAATGTGCTGGACGATCCAATTCTTCAGCAGGAACTTCTTCAATGACATCGTCTTGTATCCATTCCGAGAAAACTTCATTATATTTCTCCCAATAATTTGAGTTCTCCAATCTATTCTCTGTGGATTTCAGTCTATTCTCAGCCAATGCACGGTTTGATGGTAATGGGGAGTGTCCCTCGGGTAATCTGACTTCATACCTCCCTTCTTTGGTGACGCAAACAGTTTCTTCAAACAGCTGCTTTGCTGCTAGTTCAAGTTCAGCTTTGGTTTTCCTTTCACCTGGATCTGTAATCCCAAGGATATCCAATTGTCATAATGCTGTGATAGAAGCATCTTTATTCAGCATGTTTGCCACTACCATGGTTGTACTATGAGATTGCCTACCATTGGGAATTTTCCCCATTAAAACCCATCCCAGTAGGGTTTCAATTGCTGTTAGACCACATCGAAGGACGTGTCTTCTCCCAGTTAATATTTTCCCAGCTATATCTGCTCCGATAAGTAGGTCTATTGGTTGGCGTCCTCTTTTATCGGTTAAGCGAACATTAACTTTTTGTAGCTCCTTCGACCAAATACCAGCAACAACTGATGGAATGTCATTACAGATGACAGGTTGGTCCAGTGCTTCAAATCTGCAAGCAAATTTACCGTCCAAACTCATGAGTCTAACGTCATAACATGCATGTCGTTGCTCTGCCGTTTGAGCACCGCCGAACAAGACGTGAACTATTGTTTCTGTTCGTTTAGGCTGATAATGTAACTCTTCAGCTACACTTTTTAAAACATAAGAACGCTGTGATCCCGTATCAATAATCACTCGGACATCTCGTTCCCCGCTTTCGCTACGCATTCTGACAATCAACGTTTGCAAAAATACATGAGCGTCCGTACAATTCGCTAAACCAGTTTCTGTAGCAAAGTCACTTTGAACTTCAGATTGCTTTTCTGTTGTAACCCGTTTATCACTTTTTTTCGGTTTATCTTTTAAGTCCGGACACAAAAGTATAATGTGTTGTCTTCCGCATACCATGCAGCGTAACCGTTCGCGGCACCTACGACTAGAATGGCCAACCTTCGCACATCGAAAACATGCCTTTTTCTTCATGAGCGTACTCTTCTTTTCTTCCCAGGAAAGTTTTTGAGCTTTGAAACACTTTTCTGTGTTGTGATTACCTTCACAAAATATACATGTTATGGGAACACTGTTATTCATCAACCCTGCAGCTGTGGGGATGCCCTGATCAACAGTCCTGCGTTTGTTGGCCTTCTGCTTGCCGTCGTGTGAACCTAAGCCAAAACCTTCTACTGCAAGTGAAATGCGTTCTGCGCCTTCTACCTCTGCTTTCAAGAAATTCATGAGGCGGTCCAGTCTATTCTTAAGAGTAGCATCGGGCTTCTCGCAAAAATTCGTGGATCTTTGCCAGACTCGCAAGAGTTCTTCTGGTAGGCATGATTCTACTAACGGATACAACATTGCAGAGCACGTATCTGTATTTATGCCCAATGTCTCCAAGGATCGGAGTTGCGTTTCTATTTTATCGTACAATGTAGCAATGCCGTACTTTGATTGGTTATGCATAGCATTATTTAGAACTAATTTTAAAAGTTCTCTCACATATACCTCAACAAGGAGATCCTCCCTTCCAAAGCGAGATTTTAGACTATCGATCACCTTCTCATAGTTGTCTGCCGTGGCTGGAAAGCTTTCGACCAAGTCCTGGGCCCTCGTGTTCGAGGTAATGGCCAGTCGCAGGTACTGAAATTTGTCATCGGGGTCGAGATCGGTGGCTTCATGTATCTTCTTGAACTGGCTCCAGAAAGGCAACCAGTCTCGTACTTCTCCCCCGAACTTCACCAGCTCAATTTTTGGCAAACGCAGCTTGTGTGCACCAGACGCTCCTTGGATGGCTACACTTGCAGCTCTCAGAGCCCTTTCTGATGACACTTCACTCTTCTCAAATGCTATTTTGTTGTACCGGATTCATAGCTGTGCAGCTCGAACTGCATACTCGTCACAGCTATTCATTTCAGCGGCTAAATCTTCTTCACTAGCATTTTCTGACAGCATGAGGCTAAATACTTCATTGTCAACTACCTTTAAAGCCTCTGCCTTCTGTTGCAAAAGCTCCTGCAAGGATTGCGCTTCGATAATGTCCACTTGCGCGGTTCCTAACACCTGCTGTAGTTGATTTGCAACACGGGTAAATGCGGCCCGCAAAACCGCACGGCGTTTCTTCTCTGCGTCCATCTCGACAATCACAGATTTGCCTTCACCCTGCACCAAGCTCGCTGTGCGCTGGTAAACGATAGCACAACACAAACGAACTCCAAGCAGTCTTCCGCTCCCTGCAATGTGCTGTCACGGTCGCCAATTAAATGTCGCGCTTAAGAGTAGCTAGCCGCCACCCCGCAGCCTCGACGTTATTTACTCACACGCAGTCACGGAGGTCCAGAAAGAATACACTTATTTTTTTCATAGGCTTTTTAATAACAACGTCAAAATCTGAATAATAATTGCGTAACTACTGAACAACATTATTACATTTTTTTCTCTACAGCTACTTGCTTCTAAACCGAAAAATGAGGCGTTACCGCTGTTACAAATAACTGTTAGTGTCTCCAACACAAAGAGACGGAATTGAAAAACATGTTCGTCGTCAGCTAGGGCTCCTGATAGTCTGAAAACAACTTTGATTGTTATTTTCATTATATGCTCTTTGCTAAAACATAAAATGTTGCTTATAAACCCTTGATTTCAAATCCCTCCCCGCTGAAAAATTACAAAAATTCGAAATGTAATTCATAATGTGTTTTATTGCAAGCCATCTTTACGCAAGCTTCAGCATTGGTGTCATTTCACTGGGTCAAATTACAGCATTATTATTTGAAAACAAAGTTTTTGTAGACGTCGGTCTCGCAACTATGTCAAGTAATTCACTAGGTCGCATAGTTAAGCAAAACACGACACCAATATTTTATATTTAAGCTCTGCACTTTACTTTAATTTTTGTGTTTATCTGTGAACTGACATGGTCTACAAATGTATTAACTGGTAGTTTCCCTTCATCCCGTCAACAAGTTCGGAACTCCTTCAGTATAATAAGCTGGTCCTATAAAACTACAACTTACGTTTTCTGAAACGCTTTCCGAGACGTGCAAGAAGTTAAGAAGACTTCTTAGCTTTAGGCGCTAAAAGTCGGCTAACACTAGGAAGCTAGAATAGTCGGAGGAATTACTTAGATCCGGCGGTATCTTAGACCATAGCTATCGTTTTAAAATTTTTGTTCCGTGCGTAGTTGTCGATTTTCTCCAAAATATATTCTGCAAAATTTTACTTTTTTGGTAATTTTAAACGTGGCTCGTAACGTTCTTTAATTCTGGTTTTAAAGTTCCTGGTTGTCTTACCAACACATCATATAGAATTGCAATTTTCTGGACAACATTCTACTTTGTAGGTTCCCTGAATACTATTGTAATTTTTGAAAGTTATGTTGGTAAATATTTTTTAATGAGATCTATAGAAATGTAAGGTAGAGAAAATCTAATTTTTTTCTCTCGATCTGGTTTTGGTTTAGGGTAGTAATAGGTGATTACTCGTAATATAGGTTTTTTGAAGTTTCTTACTTAATATTCTGTTTATTACTTTGGAGAGGAAACCATTGCTTTGTGCTATTTGTTGGATGATGTTTAGTGCTTAATTGTTATTTTTTATAAAAGTTTTGTCAGTTCAGATGGAGAAATATATAAATATGTACGTATGAGTTCAACGCGGTTATTTTATAGACGAATGAATTGTTACTAAAAATCGAAATTATATTATTAGTGTGGGTGGATTTTCCATAATTGTCAACTTGAAATTTATTGTTTTTAGTTTCAATAAGTCTAAAAATGGTACCTTACATTCTGCAGTCCCTTTAATTTTTTATTAAATAAGCCACTCCCTCTAACTACATAAAACGCATTGTCCACATATCTATCCCATGTCAAGATGTTGCCTTCAACAGTATTTAACATTACTAGCTTGGTAGAAGGGTTTTTACTGACGGACAGAAAGATATGACTGGTGAACCAAAGGCGAGCCAGTCACCTTCTGGAGCCAGTAAAATCCGTTACCTTGCGTGTATTTTTGAATATTTTATTTGTTCCTCACTTGTAAATGACTAGAAATTTACCATTTATTCAAAATAACAAACTGACAAGCAACTAAATTCATCTGTATGACACATACTAAGAAAGACAGCTCTGGCTTTGCAGGCTATCATTTATCTATGAGAACTGGTGTAAAATGTTACTGGCTAGCCAGTTAAGAGACATTTTCAAGGTGAATACAGTGACTTAATAAATTGATGTTTACAAGTGAGAAACAAATAAAAAGGTTTACATTATTCAAGAATTTTTTCTCAAGCGAATCCATGAGGGTTTTAGTGAAAAGGAAGGAAAAATTATTTCCCATGCTAAGACCATCCCCTTGCTTAAAAAATTGTTCGATGAACTGAAAAAAGCGTTGGTTAGAGCAGTGGTATTCAACCGGGGGTACGCGTACCCCTGAGGGTACGCGAATAGTTCCACAGGGGTACGCGAGGATCTCCAATCTACGTATTTATAATTAAACAAAACGGCAATCAAGCAATTATATATATATATATATATATACAGTTTTGCAGGACAAGTTTGAGCAATATTTTTCTGAAATAGAAAACAATAATGTTTCAGAAGTGTGGATACTTAACCCCTTTAATGTAAATATTTTGGAAAAATAATATGGAAATGCAACTAAAGGAACAGTTATTAGAATTAAGTTTTGATATGACTTTAAAAATAACATTTGAACAAGTTTCACTGAACGAATTTTGGTTTAAATGCCGGAAAGAGTACAAACAACTAAGTGACTTTGCTATTGGTGAACTTCTTATATTTTCAAGTACTTACATGTGCGAACAAGGCATTTCTGCATTTTCGACAATAAAAAATAAACACCGCAATCAGCTTAATCTAGAAGCCCCTCTTATACTCGGACTCAATCGCGCATTAAAGATTTGTGCGCTAATAAGCAAGCTCAAGTTTCTCACTAATATACTATTATATATATTTAAATTCACATGTAACCTTTTCTACCACAATAAACAACATTACAAACCATAAAAACACTGTATTATTTGAGTTTTAAGGTAGGGGGTACTTGATTATAAGGAAAATGTTTGAAGGGGTACGCGAAAAAAACAGGTTGAATACCACTGGGTTAGAGGATGGCATTCATAGTTATTATGGGGAAACACTAGTACCATTTGTTATTAAAGGTTGTGGACACAACACAACAATTTCCCTATTTTTACTTACTAAAATTTTAATCCAGTTCTTCATGGATTTGTAACAAGTATATTTTCATTTTTTTCCCTGTGGCGTCATTCTACAAAAGAACCAAAGTACCGTAGTTAGAACGAGGAAAAAGGATTTAGTATGCTGCCTAAAATTCTTAATTCAGTAGTAGTAACCAAAGACTTCCTCTTCATTTTGCAACAAAACCAAGTGTTTTATGTAATCTTACAATATCTCTCACCGTATACAGTGTGATTCATAATGGGTGTAACAAAGTTTGATAGCTTGTTATCCAAGTTATTTTAAGCAAAAAATGTTATATGAACGTAGGTCGTATTCCAATTAGTTACAGAATTACAACAATTAGAATTTTATTAATTTTGTACGAAATAGAAAAATAACATCTAGTTATATTTCAAAAAATAAAACATATGCTATGACCTGATAATTAACATTTATTGTAAAAACAAAATACAGTATACCATTTCTGGCAAGTGTTCAAAATATGACCTTTGAACCTGAATACTAGCCCGATTCCTGCGAATCGTCGAATCAAGGCATATTTATTTCGAATTTGATGGACCCCATCAACTATCCTTTGGAGTAACTGTTCACGAGTATTGATTTCAGCACTGTGGACTAGCTGTTTCAGGTGATCCCAAAAGTAAAACTCTAAATAATTTAGTCCAGGGGACCTCGGAGGCCAAGCGATGGAACCATCACGACCAATTCATCTGTTGGAATAATGCATGCATTAGGATACTCGTCTTCCATAGTGGGCTGGGACGTCACCAATCTCATAGCAAAAATTCGACGAGAAGGTTGTTGTCTACTTGGACGCGACATACCACTGCCTCCCACACTTACAAGCTATGGTGTTAGATTTGGTGATATTGCATTTCTTGGTGGTCTTAAATTACAGTACGCCAATTTGAAATAATTTTGCTTTAAAGAGCACAGTTTTACCCTTTATCATATGTTACTCTGTAATTAAGTATAGATAGCTTCCGTAATTGTGACATTTATTTACATACTCAAGTAATACAAACATGCAACAGTAAATTTTTATAAAAGTAAAACTACTTAACCTATATAACCCATAGAAAAAAGAACATTTCTTGAATTATTTTGAAGTTTACAATTTTTTATACACCACTGCTGATTGAGAGCACAACATATATGCAAAAACTATGGTGGTGCTGCTGTAAATAATCTTGTTTGGACAAAATAAACTTATCTGCTCGGTAACATCTAAATTTGAGTGACGTAAATTGTTCATCATTTAAAAACATTCACTTTTTGTGCATGTCTTTCAAATATTTGTTTTCTCCTACATTCAGGATTTGTCCTTTCTTGAGGAGCTTTTGACGACAAATATATTGGTAAATTTCGAATTACGCTTGGAACAGCATTGTCAGCTAATCGACGGTACTGCAGCATCAGCTTCTGCAGTTCTCCACTCTTATTTCTAAGGCTTTCAAATGTTTTTTTCCATTAAATAATATTTCACACACGACAGCGCTTTTGGTTTTGATCCAACATTCTTGTGGTGTTGCACGAAGCCATGCTTTCTTTCGGATCTCGTCTACTGAAAAAGAAAATGCTATAGTTTACATACGATTTTCTTTTACGGTACTGTCATAGTTGGTACACAGCATCTTCGTGGAATTCTAAATATAAAATTAAAAGTAACAATAAATTCACTTACATCGGTTGTATTTCAGTGAAATACTTATAAAAGCCAATAAATACTTGCAGCAATTTTACTTTTACTTATCACGAACAGTACAGTAATATAAATAAATGTATTTCGTCAAACTTAGAGCAGTCCAACATATTAATATTTAATCAAACGTCACATTTGGACAGAAATTTTTATAAATAAACAGTACAAATATTGGCCTACCAGCAGCGTTGCTAAATCTCCAACAGCATGGCTTGTAAGTGAGGAGGCTGTGGATATACTGTTTTCGGCAATCACACTCGTTCTTGGGACTCTGTCCGCGATGCTCCTAGAATGTATGCAAGCCTTTGATGTGTGTAGTTCCGTGGTTTCAATTTTGAGCTGTCAGCTGTCAATGTCATGCCCTTTCTAACAAGTTTGTTAGGTTACGCATTAAATACATTTGTAGTGTAATTTCCTTATTGATATTCATTGTATAATCTAATCGGGTTGCTTTGTAGAAACACTCCTGCCTTCGGCTCGTGTGGTTTTTAAGCAACCCGTTTCGTGAAAAAGCAAAAGTATCTTTGATAATTCACAGTCGTCTCTTAGTATTATTACTGATAATACCATTTTGAATGCGTCTAGGAAAGTACTCCTAAATATTTCTGCTCATCTAGGAATAGGAATAGGGTGAAATTTTTATCTTAATAGTCTTCAGCAATTTACCAAACTCCTTTTATTTTTTTACTTTTATTGTTTACCTTTCCGTACCATATAGAAGCATTGACCAAACGTAGCATTTGATAAATCGCACTTTTATTCCGAGGTTTAAAGCTGTATCCTTGAATTTGGTGAATGCATTACGGCGGTCCTATATTCGACATGTTATCTCTTAGCCTAATTTCCAGTCCTCGTAGAGCCAGGTTTCGTAATAATTAAACTTGTTTAATTGGCCTATAGGCAAATATTGAATGTTAGTCTGCCATTTCTGAACGTGTCGGACTCTCAAGTATTAACCACAAATTTGAATTGGTGACTTTGACATAAATATTTGTTTGCGCAGTCTAGTTCTAGTATAAATTTTCTATGCAACAAATGTTGTTTTTATCCATATTTACTTGTATCAGAATTTAAAAAAAAATATTTTTTTTATTTAACTCCAAGGCAATTTACAATCTGTCCAAGGGACATTAAGCAAATGAGATAACACTATTAATAACATAATCAAAAACATATCATGTAGGCAGGTCATCCAGTGATTCGTGCCTTTACAACTACGTCTTATCTAAGACTTGATTGCTGCTACTGGAACCTACTTGCTATGTCCGCGGGTTTGAATCGCTTAAGTCTATGAGTGTCATTTGATTCGTCGAGAAGTCTACGCGCTAGTTGATTTGGGTGCACTGATAATTTAGCACTGTATGTCTCACTGAGTTGTTTGGCTACCTCTTTAACTGTGGGTATTGGTAGGTCTCTTCTTAGTGTCGCGTTGGTCACAAACCATGGGGCGTTGGTAACTTGACGTAGAACTTTAGATTGAAATCTTTCTATTATTTCGATGTTAGAATTTGCAGCAGAGCCCCATAGCTGGAGTCCGTAACTCCATATAGGCTTTAATATTGCTTTATACACGAGCACTTCATTTTCAAGTGTGAGTTGCGACTTTCTTCCGATTATCCAGTACAATTGCCCTAATTTGATGTTTAGTTGCTTCTTTTTTGTTTCAATGTGGGGCTTCCATGTTAATCTTCTGTCTAGGGTTATACCTAAGTATTTAGCTTTTGTATCTTGGGGTATAGCTTGTTCGTTGAGGTAGATTGGTGGACAGGTTGATCTTTTCGTGGTAAAAGTTACATGTACAGATTTCTGTTCATTGATCCTGATCCTCCAAGTTTTGATCCATTTCTCGATTTCGTTAATATTTTCTTGAACAAGATTAGATGCAATTGCAGGATCTCTGTGTGATGCAATCACCGTAGTGTCGTCAGCGAAAGTTGCTACCGCTGTTCCTTGTAGAACGGCAGTAAAGATCAGATACAAGATTGGCCCTAGTATGCTTCCTTGCGGGACTCCTGATTTGATTGATTTTAGGTTTGTTTGTTCGTCATCATGTCTAACATAGTACTGTCTATCTTCTAGGTATGATTTTAATAGAAGGTAAGTATTATATGGTAGTTGTTTTTTGATTTTGTATAATAGTCCCGAGTGCCAAACCTTATCAAAGGCTTTTGACACATCGAGGAATACAGCTGAGCAGTATCTGCCTTCTTCAATGTCAGTATTTATGTGACGTACTACTCGGTGTACTTGTTCAGTGGTTCCATGCTGTTCTCTGAATCCGAACTGATGCTCAGGGATTAGTTGTTTTTGCTCAAGTAATGGTTTCAGTCTTTTAAGCAGACCTTTGATATTGTTGGCAGGAGACTGATTGGCCTGTACGACTCTACGCTTTCAGGATCTTTGCCAGGTTTTGCTATAAGTATGATTTGTGCAATTTTCCAGGAAACTGGAAAATAATTTAATCTTAAGGCTGCGTTGAAGAGTGCCGTTATTTCTCGAATTATGTTTTCTGGGAGTTCCTTGAGTACCTTGCCTGTGATTTGATCCCACCCTGGAGCTTTTTTGCTATTGAGATCTGCGTCGATTATTTGTTGGATTTCGTGGATCTTGAATTTTTTAGTGGGAGTTCCATTTGCAATGGCGAATCTAGGAACGTATGGATCTGTTCTTCCTCATTTTCAGTGATTACTCTCGGGAATGGGGTAAAAGTTTTTTCAAGATGTTTAGCAAATACTTCTGCCTTTTCTATATTTGATCTAGCCCATTTGCCGCTTTCTAGTTTGATTGGAAAGTTATGCTGTCGGGGACGTTTGAAGTTTCTCGTCGCCTTCCAAAGAGAATAATTGGTATCTTTGGTTGGGGAAAGTTCGTGCAGATAATTTTGAATGAGTGCATTTTTTTCTTCTTCTAGTAATATTTTTAATTCTTTTGTTGCCTTGTTGTACCTGGTTTTGTCTCGAGGAGATCTCGTTTTACGCCATTGTTTTCTTAATTTCCGTTTTTCTAGGATTTTTTCTTTAGCTATGTCAGAACATGATCTTTGTTGCAGTTTGTTGTCAATTTCTGGTTTTGCTGACCATACTGCCTCCTGAATAGTCTGGGTTAACAAGTCAACAGCAAGATCTAGTTCTTCCTGGCTTTTAAGTGAGAATTTTAGGTGATTATTGCTTAGTATATAGTTACATAGAGTCCAGTTTGTTGTACTATTGTGTAGCGTACTTGATCTCGCTTTTTGCACCATGTTAGCATTTAGTGTAGCAATTATGGAGGAATGGTCGGAAGAGAGGTCGAAGCATGATTGTATGCTTAGGTGTGTTTGTGGTAAGCCCTTTGTTATACAGAAGTCTAAGAAGTCTGGCTTGCGCCTTCTATCTGCAGGCCAGTACGTTGGTTCACCCGTAGATAATGGTGTTAAATTGTTTTGTAGCAGCGCTAGGTAGAGTTGCCTACCTCTTGGTGTAGGTGCATTTACTCTGGATCCCCATCACGGGTGTTTAGCGTTGAAATCGCCTCCACTGATAAATCTGTTGCCAAGAGTATCGAAATATTGCTTGTACTGTTCTTTTGTAATTTTATGTTTAGGCGGTGAGTATATGGCTGATAGTGTGATGGGTCCGAGATAATCATGTACAGTAACGGTGGTTGCTTGAATGAAGTCTTTTGCGAAGCTTTCATTTTCATGGTGTTTTATGGACGTTTTTATTATTATAGCGGACCCTCCATGGGTTGTATTGTCAGGGTGTGGTGTAACGTAGATGGAGTAGTCAGGAACACGTAGATAACTTTTGCTTGTAAAGTACGTCTCAGAAATAAACATGACGTCTATATTTTGATGTATTAAAAAAGTTTTTAATTCTTGGCTTCGTTGGGCCAAACCGTTAGCATTCCAGACGCTTATGTTTAATGTACTAGGCATTGTTGGTTTTATTAATTAACGCTATGATAATATTTAAAAGTGTGTCCATTCTTTCTGCCAGCTTTTGCACTATTTTTTCGAGCTTAGTTATACGATCATTATGCTGGATGGCTGAAGGCTGTTGTTGGGCAGTTGGTATTAGGTTGCTTTGTAGCTTTTGTAGGTAAGGGTTAGCCACTTGGGATGTCGAAGGAACAGGGTGATTGTCAGTATCTTGTGAATTGGGGGTGTTTTGTTGCATATGTATTTGCCTTTCCTTTAAGACCTTTTCTCTCAGAGTGGAATACAACCTCTGTTGCAGTTGTTTCCGCACACTGCAGGGTGATTTTCTCCACAGTTGCAACATAACATTTCCTTTCTCTTTTCTTTCTATGTGCAATCGTTTGTGAGATGGCTACCTGCGCATTTGACACATCTAGGTTGTTTGGAGCAGTAGTTTTTGGTGTGCCCGAAGGCTTGGCATTTTATGCATTGTGGAATATCACGTTTTTTGTAAGGTTGTTCAAAGTGCACAGATGTGTACAGTAGGAATTGTATTTTATAAATTTCCTTGTCATTGTCTTTTTGTTCTATTTCTACGAAAAACGATGAAGTCGGGATTTTGGCATTTTTGTTGTTATCATGTTGTGTTCTTTGTATATTATTGACCCTAAGCCCCTTGTGACCTTTCTTTTCGATTTCGTTTTGGATATCTTTGATATCTGTGGATGAGTGTAACCCTTTTAGTACCACTTTAAAACTTCTCTTCTCTTTCATTTGGTAAGTATGACATTGTGTGCCTTTTTTCAATAGTGCATCCATAGTTATGGGATACTTTTCAGTCTTTGTTACTTGTATTTTGACTTGGTTATTGCTTAATATTTTTAAGGTGTAATTGTCGGCAGCTAAGGTATTCAATAAGCTCAATAATGGAGCTATATTTTCCACTCCATTTACAAAAATTGGAGGCACCTTACTAGTTTTTTTCTTGCTGGTTATTAGATTCAGATTCATTTTCCGTGCTTTCTTCTTCAGATAGTTTTTCGTATGTGTTTTTGTGCTAATTGGTTTATTTAGCCAATAGTTTGGCGAATTACTTGTTTTTTTGCGCTGTTATTTGTGTCTGGGTTAACTCTGGGTCTTTTTCTATATTCGACTGTTTTCCAGTCCGAGTATTTAAATTTTTATATTGACGGGTTGCTGTGTTTGGGATATTATGGGGTAGTTCTTATAGTTCGAACTTTGAGGTGCTGAAAAACTTGATTGCGGGTAAAATGTTTGTAGTGGTAAGTGATGACCGGTTTGTTGTTGATGATAGGTTTTGAGGCTGTTGTTGATAAAGGTATTGTTGTGTGTTTATATCTATGCACTGACCTGCATTGTTGACATATGTTGGTTGCGGAACCATATTTGCACCTGGCCCGAGGGCCACCAGTAATTGTGTTTAAAAGTCTTATGCAGAAGAAGCGCGTTGTGATATGCGATTAAAAATGTACGGCGACCTCCGGGTCGCTTATCATTTACACTTGCACTTGAACTCTGGACACGAAATCGCCGATGTTTATGCCTCGAAATTCGAACGAGTACTGTATCAGAATATTCAAGAATTTATGGTGCTGAATGCCGTCAACAGTTTTTTAGTAATCTATGAAGGATAGGCTTGTATTTTTCCTTTTATCGTAACAGTTTCGGACTAATGCCTGCTTCACCACCAAGGCTTCTGTCGTACCCAGATCTTGCCGGGACCCAAACTGTGAGTCACCGATGGTTCGTTCACATTTTCGAAATATTCTCTGGTTGATGATTTTGAGGCACAGTTTTAAGGCTTAACTCATGAGGTTGATAAAGTCTATGTTTCTACCATTTTCTTGAATAATTCTTCTTCGACAAGGAGATAAAAGTTGATGAGAGCTATTGAGAAGGGTAAAGACCAGTTTCAAAGATTTTATTGAAATGCTTGTGGACTCCAATCTTTTTTTTCTCATCTAGGGGTTGAATGAGTTCTGCTTGCAACAGATTTATATGTCAATTTACTAAATTCATAGCTCTTAGTCATCTTCTTAAATATGTCGTTACCCTAAATGCAGATTCTAATTTGTTATAGTATTATTTATAGCTACTAACATATCTAGGAATGTTATGAGTATCATAACTGCCGCAGATGTATTGAAATCCGAGCTCGCAGAGCGAGGATTTTAAAACATCTGAGGCTATTATGATTCAGAACATCCGTTATTTGTTCAATAGTTTATCGGTTGCTGTATGGTTATGGTTGCCATGTATGGTAATGGACTGTTACCGTATAGATCAGTTATGATTTAGTTACCAGCCTACTTTTGTATATGTAAATAAGGGATTAATATCCTGCAACCGATAATAGCTATTTAAGTAACAAGGAATGTAAGGACCTATTAACATTTGAGGTAGGCAAGTACAAGCCAAGACGTAGTCGCGGCTTGTTGCCTGCTGAAAATGTTAAAGGCGGTATATTCCGAGTTATCTTATTATATTTTTCCCGCTGCTTATCGAAATTTTCCTAGATTTATGAAAAAATTGTTCGGTTTGTCACCTGTAACCAGGATTAGTTTTCGTGAGTCGCGTTACCTGTGAGTGTCACATGTCACATAAACACTTGCAATTTATAAACAAAACGTCTAAATCTGCATCTTGCTTTGCTAATTTTATTATCCTAGGAACTTAATAATAATATTAAGTTCCGTTGTCAAGAAACAGCAGCAAACAAATATAATCAACGACTTACACGTTTTGTTACTAAGGCTGTATCACTGACATACATGATCAGCAGCGGGAAAATATTATTATTCACTAAACCGCTTGTAGAACTTACAAACTGTTTCAGATGACTCAAACATCAGTTACCATAGGAATCGATTTAGGAACATCA
>CALNHX010012882.1:0-21701 GCA_940337035.1 Agriotes lineatus
CTATCTTAATACTTCTACTAATATTGAAACAGCAAAAGGAAACACTTAGCAATACGAATTACCTTCATTCGCAACGAAGAGAAATTAGCGTCGGTGTGATTCGAACCTGGAGGATCTGATTATTAGTCAAATGCTGTAACCACTCGCTTACAAAAACGTACACATCATGCTTGTTTGTCGGTGCGCTATAAAGAGTGACAATTCTTGGCATATATGCACCAAATGAAGACGAAGCACAAAATGGTAAGGACGCGTTTTATGATAAAATGAACGAGATAATAATGACTGTGGATAAAAGGGAAGTTATAGCCATAGGAGACCTGAACGCAAGAGTGGGCCAAAAATACAACAATAAAGTAGTGGGGCCATGTGGAGAAATTATAAGGAATAATAATGGAGACAGGCTAATTACACTATGCGAACAAACAAGAACTTAGAATAGGGAATGGCTTCTATAAACATAAAAGTGAACATACGTATACATGATGACAGTAAAGCAGAAGCCTGCAATCGGTTCTAGAGGACCCAATTGTAAATAACTACTTGGAGAAAGGTAAGGTAGTCTTTCCAAGAGTACACAGCACGCCTACGGTAAAAAGCTCGTCAAAGAAAAGAGGAAAAAACATATATAATCTGAAAAGTTTAAAACATCTAAGCGTACAGAATCTGTATCAGAATAGGTTGGACATGAAAGTAGACGGGGATGTGAAAATTCTATAAACCTATAAAACAAAGTATGCATCAAGCTGCAATTGAAGCCCTGGGATATAGAGAAAAAATAAAGAAAAAAAATTATTGGGAAAGTGAGAAAATTGTGACGTTTTGCGTGCCTCCAAATTGTTTCCCAACGTTTTAATTACGTTATCAATTTGCAGACGCTTTCAAGCCACAAAAATGCGTGACACGCGAACATTTGGAGACACGCGAAGGGCAAGAAAAACGTGAAGAATTCCGAAGAGATCCTGTTCATAAAACAGTGCAGGGCAGGTGCGAAGCTGACGAGTTGCGCAAGCTTCGCCGCGTCGCCCGATCCACGCATCCCTACTTTCCGGCTGGTATTTAACTAGCATGTTTTAGCCCCACTCTAAGTTTACCAGGTCGGCTGCCTTGAATCACATAAATGAGCGATGCCCACTCAGTCCCAAGACAGATTTAATTCGAACTTTAGCCAGACAGATCAAACCCGTTCCTTTTCGCATTCAAACCAGAACCTGTGGGGCTAACTTGGGCCCTTGGCCCAAGGGGCTCCACCATCTCGACACCTGTCCGGTAAGACCAGAATCCTGTCCCGAACTACCTGACCGGAAACCTCCCTTGCCTATGTTAGTAAAACTGCAGAAGCAATCCTGTCCTATTAAACTTCTAGCACAATGGAAGATCTTGCCGCTGATAACCTAGCCTGTTCTATTAATTTTCCAGAGCAACGAAAAATCGTGTCGCTGAAAAACCTGACTTGGATACCTGTCTGATAGCCCATAACACCATGCTGTTAATAAACAATTCCTTCTGACAGCTCGCCGTAGAAGATCCACCAGACAGAGGTGCAAAGCGGCTTAAATTCAGTTCAATAATTCGCAAAGCGCAAGTTAGCATAGTATTTAAATTGTAAAGCGAGCGGACCCGAACGTTCCAGTTTTGCCAGCCAACGATGGATGAGCGTCCCAGAAGGTCATTCACAAGGTCTGAAATTAAATTCATTTCGCTAACGCGGCGGAGCGTTCGCGTTTGTTCAGCCTGGAGCCGCTTTTAATTAAGCTAGAATAATTTCGGACTTTGCCTAATCTAGTCCAAAATTTGCAACAACTGGGGACGACGAAGTCGAAATTGAATTATTTAATGTTGTTCTAATTACAGCAACCTGAATTATAGGACCAAGGACGGATTGTCCATATGCTCTAGCAGCCAGTGCGATTCCACCCGGACCGCCTCAGATACCAAAATAATTTAGAATTTGGGTTGTCATCAATATTTGTTTTATTTTCTTTTGGTCTAAATAATTTTAGGAAACATTTTTATTTGTGTTTGTACAATAGTTAAAGAAAATAAATATCTGTTCTTTACTAGAGCTTATCTATTACTTCAGCTGTTTACGAACCTTGGACCAGAGCTGTCAACAAGTGGTAAAATTAACGTAAACTAATCAGAAGTTGATTTTGAGTGTATAATCAACTGGTATAAATTAGCAATCGTTACAAAATAGCACAAGAGATAGAAACAAAACAGGAGCTGTGCAAAACATGGCTTAACTCAAATAGGGATATAGACAGGGCAAGATATAAAGAACAGGAAAGAATAGTAAAACAGGAAAAGAAAATAAAGAGGAAAAATAAATGTCAAGAAATAGAATCGCTCATGAGGGGTAGAAGGTTTGTATAAGTATGGAGATTTTTACGGAGCGTAAAACAAACACGAACAAAAATTAGCTCACAACAATGAAAAAGCTTTTTCAGAAAACTACTAAGCGAAGACCGACAAGAATGAATTAAGGAATCAAGACGGCTTAGAGCAACTGAAAATAACAGATAAATTAGTTTACAAAATTATAAATCAATGCGAAGTGATGAGGCCTCTGGCCCAGGAGAAATTCTAACCGAATTATTAAATACCGGCACACAAACACTGTATAAAATGGTAACTTAACTAATTAACAGGCGTATAAAAGGAGAGGAAATAACACTGAATAGAAAAGGGTGTAGATTACTCCAATCTATTAAAAGCAAAGACGCAATTATAATAAAATGGGAAGAAGAATACAGAAGTAAAAAAGCGGAATGACATTGCGGGTTTAGAGCAGGCAGATCCTGTGTGGATCACATATTCACTGTAACACAAATGTAGAAAAAATCGTAAAGGGCTTTACTCAGAACTTCCCATGCAAGTAAACGTTGTGACACTAACAATTTTAAAAATAAAAAATATTTAAGAGTTTATCGCATGCGCCCGCGCAGGACTTCTTGCATCTGTGGGCCGCGGTTGTATTAAACACAACACACTTCTTCGTTGCCCCCTTTTTGTCTCTTTTACAATATTTACTTTGTATCTTTTGGGTCCCGTTTTTGCAAGGGTAAAGTCTGAGCTTTGTGCAAATTATTACCTTTATCTATTTCTTACCTAAAGCAAAAATAAACGGAATGTTATTTTTCTAAGGTGCTCACCCTGTGTGTTGGGTCCAAAATATGCCCTTTTTGTCAAGGGTAAAAACCTGACTTATGTGTACAATATTACTTTCATTTAAGTAGGCGTTTTCGACTTAAAGCAAAATAGGCAGAATATTATTTTTTAATGTGCCCACCATATATATATTTTACCGACATTTTGTCGTTTCATGCCAGGTAGGCATGCAAAATATCGTCTGATACGTGAAGATCTTAACATATTTCGGAAACAGTAGAGCTACACTTAGTAATTATCGACTTAAGCAAAGCGTACTATACGGTGCCATTTAAAAACACTATGGGAAACGCTGGAAAGAAATGTAGAAAATAAAGCTCAAGTCAAAGCAGTGAAAAACTTATATAATGAACAAATTGGGATGGGCAAAGTGGGAACTGATCTGAAACAGCTCTTTAAAGTGATAAAAGACCCGAAACAGGGTTGCTTTCTATCCCAACCCTGTTTAAGATTTTCATCGAGGACGCACTAAGAACATGGAAACGGAAATATAGACATAGGGGGGTAACTGTAGGGGAAGAAACGTTATATAAACTTCAAATCGCAGACGACCAGGTGCTCATAGCATAGGACGACGAAGAAGCGTCATATTTGATCAAGAAGCTGGACGAAGAATATTCTAAATGGGAACTACAACTGAATATAGACCAGACAAATTATTTGTAGTTGGGGAAAGAACATGACGAAATATTACTGGACACAGGGAAAATAATCAAAATATGTAAAGAATACACGTACCTCGGGATTGAAATTACAATAGAAAGACCGCGTAGAAAGGATATAGAGGATAGAATAAATAAAGAGAAGAAAATAATAAAAGCAATCAACGGAATCTTGTGGGACAGAAATATAACAAAAGGAACGAAAAATAAGATCTATGAAAGTATGATCCAAAGCACAGTATTGTACGGTTGTGAGGTATGGAAAAGAAATAAAGAACAGCTAAAAGCCCTACAATTTCTAGAATAAAAAGATATAATAAATAAAAGAAATAATGAATAAAGATAAAACTATGGTAGAGAAGATAGAAATAAAGCAGCTAAAATGGTATGCACATGTAAAGAGGATGGGAAAATTATAATCCCAAAATGTGATGGAGTGGATTCCTCTGGTACGACGACAAGGAGGAAGACCAAAACGAACTTGGATAGCAGGAATAACAAACGCTATGGAGTTAAGACACACATACCAAATGATGCATGGATGGATAGAAGAGAATGGCGAAATTTCTTGGAAGCTGCAAGGGGTCGGCAGACATCATAATACCGAGAATGATGATGATGATGACAATTTTTGAAGTACAAATTCGCAGTGAACTTTTCAGGATTTTATTCAGGATGTTAATTCTTAATTTACTTTTTGTGCGTTTCATGTAGGAATACAACTGTTAGCATATATATGTTCGAATTTCTAAAAAAAACCCGTAGATTTCGAATTGAAGCCATTTTAACTGAACTCTTGAAGGGCCGCATTAAATGATGAAAAAGGTCCCATGCGGCTTACAGGTTGAACACCCGTGACCCACCTTAAAATGTTTGTATTATTTTTTGCTTGAGGTTTCTAACAAGGTGTATCCTATTATGTTATGTTTGTAAATATTATTCATGGGGATTTGTCCAAAGTAATTGCAAATCACATATGCAATGCATCACTCTCTTCTTCGTTTCTCAGCCGTTCTTAGTCCAGAGATTGACATATAGTATCTCTAACTAAATTCGATGAAAGTAAATGGGGGTTTCTATTTCACTTTCTTACTAATAAAAGACCTTTTTAAGGACGAAATGCAGACATTACTGAAATTGTCTCTTCGAACTCAAGTTCCATTCAAAAGCATCATTATAAAGCTAAGATGGTTTGAAACAGAATTACAAAGTATTTTAGAGAGGATCTGGGTAATTAAAGTCAGTTAGATGAATGTTTAGTCGGGCAAACGTTCCTTGTTTAAGAGTCCTTAGGTTTATTTCTAACTGTTCTGATAGCTTTATAGTGTGTTACGATTATTTGCATGCTATTTATAGTTATCAGCGTGCGATTCTGCTTCGGCAATTTATTTTTGTAGTCGACAGATAAACGACCGTGGATAATTCGTAAATAAGTTTGTTTCACGGTAATTACAAATTGCTGTTGACGCGCTTTTATTTCACCTTTGTTGGATCAGTTTTTACGTTCATTTTATAGTTGCCTTTTAGTGCTATTATCTTTTAATGAGACATAGATAAAAGCCTGAAACATGATCGATCATAATGGCAATTGATTCCGCTTAATTTTTCTGCTCTTTTGTATTGTCGTTTAGGTGATTATTAAAACGATTAATTTATGTAAATAATAGACATTTTTTCATTACCGTTTTTATATTTTTTTTAATAATACGCAGCGTACAAGAAAGACAATTGCAATGTTTACTTTGTCTTTTGGCAGTTTAAAATACATCTGCTCAAATGTTATTGATAAATGGCATTATTTTACCCTTAGAACAAAATACTGCAGTTTATATAAGCCTGTGTTTCTACTTACTCCAGCTTTTATAGGTAAATTTAATTAAGTTTTAACTAGTATAAATCTGAATGATTTCGATGCCGATTTGTTCAACTTAGAACGTACTATATTGAATTTTAATAATTATTCTACATAGTTATTATTTTCTAAACAATTTTCATTGATTTATGTTGTAAGACAGAATAGTAATGATGCCAATATTACAACTTTCCTATACTTCAGTATTCATTCTAAAGCAGATTTTTATTATATTGCTGCTTCTTCTCTGAATGTTGGAATATTAGAAATTGGTCTGCTATGAAAGGTTAATCAATGATTTCGTTACTATCTTGTATTTTCTTTCTGTTTAAAAGCTATTTTTAGCAGCAATATTTTTTCTGTCTAATTATATATTCGAGAACTGGTCCACTAGGGATTTTAAAAAGTTCTTGTAAATAATTATTAATCCATACTAGCAATTGTACACCAAGGCATTGTGGTTCAGCTTTTTATCGTGAATATGGATTTAGTTGCCTAGCCAATAATCAACATGAGGGATAAAAAGGAACTTTAGTGCCGAGGGGTAAATTATGTTTTTTTAAATCGAGAAATCGCGAAATGACAACATTTTAACAAACTTTTGTAGGTTATGTTGACGGTGGTTGACGTTTACCTATCGCCCGCCACCTATAAAAAGTGGTAAAACAATGTATTACTTAACTGCCCATTTCTCGTATTTTAAAGGCGATTTCGACGTTCTTCACTGCTGATTTAAAAAAATCAATTTTTAAAAATATATATTAGATATGGCGAAAGTGATAAATGCATTACTTTATAAATTATGTTATCGATTCATGTTCATGCAATTTTTGTTATGATAAATTTATATAGCTTTGTAATACTGTCACTAAAAGAAGCATCTCAACGTGTGGATTCACGCTAGTGGCTCGTACTTAATCTTTGAACGACGCTTGTGAATTCTTTCTACGAAGCTCTGGAAAAGCTGCTCTTGCATGGTGTGTGGAATTGACTCCTGCTCCGTCTTTTGAAACTCTTAGAGCTGTTCAGTTTGGTTCCACTTGGGAGCCCGCCTTTATCGCTCCCTTAAGATAACTTGAATACGTCTTTATTAGTTTATATTGCGTGTGTAATTTAGCACCAATTTAAAACGTATTGGAATAAGATTTTGCATGTGTAAATGATTGTCAATTTTATAGGTGCGTATACGCAAGTAAGCGACGTGATGTTATGAAAAGCAGGTAAAATTCTTTAGAAATTTTCTGAAACTCTTCTTAGTTGCAGTCATAGCTGCAACGGTATGGGACGTTTCTACGCCGCCGGTTCTTCTCTGCCAGTTTATGGCCGCCGTTTCTACGCCGGCAGGTTCTCCCCAGCCGTTTCTACACAAGATATATTATTATTATGTACCATAAAATATTTTTGGTGATTAGGTACCCCGTTAATAAGAAATTTTTATCACTCATTATCACTTAATACTCCTGCTGTCTGTGTTAGTTGTCTACTACAACGTTTTACAATACGATGAGCGTATTAGAAGAATTGTGTTTAGGTTATGGTAACAGGGAACCTTTGGACTATTTATGTGGCCTAGCACACAATTATGAAATTATTTAATTATTTTTTCTGCGTAATTGTAGGAAATGGTATTTTTACAAACTGTAATAGTATTTTTAAGTTATTGCCTGGTTTTAATGTAACTATAACAATAAACTTTTAATGGTACTTTTATTTTAAGTTATTATTTCGTTAATGTAGATAATGTAATAATAATAAATTGAAATAATGTTTTTCAGTCAATGTGTTGATCAACGCTTGTTTCTTTCTTTAAATGTATGTACCAGCGTAGAAACGGCCAGTGTAGAATCAGCTGGCGTAGAAACGGCGGCTATGAACTGGCGGCGAAAAACCGTCGGCGTAGAAACATCCTGTACCCTACCTGCAAGGCCGACCCACTTAATGTATTTTTTAATGTTATCTTAATAAAATTTATAAATTTACTGTGTGATTGTATTTTGTAAAGCGCAGTGCAGTTTTGCCCATTTTTAAACAAACTAAGGTATTATTAGGTTTGCGATTTATAGATTAGTATATCTCCTCTATTCTTCTCAAGGTGCACCTTGTTAAACATTAATTACTACACTAACTATTACATGTTGAGAGTACCTAATTAGAAGCAACATAAAAACTAGAACACAATAATACAATAATTAAATAATTATTTAGGTTACTACATATTTCAAAGATCACGAAACAATATTGATTCCAAATCTCAGAGCCCCGTGCCCATATTTTCATCAAGGAGTAATGCAACCCCCATCCAGATAGCGATAGCTTAAAATATCAAGAATTATCCTAGTATATTCAAAAGCACAATTATTTGAACTATCGTGAGCGAATCCTCTGTTATTTCAGTCTAAGATACCCCCTCCCCTCACTTGAGCAACTGGACCTCTTTAAGTTTGTTACATGTCGTAATCGAGGATTTATCGGTAACGAGTTATTTTTCCTTGTCTGGAGCATTCTAAATTTGAAATCAGTCGGTTCATTAGTCAATTGATATTTGACAATTTTTTCCAACAACGTTTAAGAAGGTAGGAAAACATTGAATTAAACATTTTAAGTTTGTTGAGGTTTTTCCCAGACTTGTGAAAAGTTGTTGACATACTATCCGGAAAGCTTATGAAGGATAAAGTTACATCAAGAATGTTATTTCTTCCTGAATCTAAATTTCTTTTAACCATTTAACCAGCCTATTCTTACATTTAAAGTGCCTTTTATAAACGCTGTATCTGAACTATAATTATAAAACGGTTTTTAATTTAAGGAGGCCCGGTCTATAAATAGTATGATGCTGTTTGGTTCGTCGCGAATTCAAGAAAAACGAATTCAAATTTATTTAAGAAAACTAATCAGTGCAAGGCGTATAAATATTTATATACCGAGCCTAAAAAAAACGTTACACCTATTTAAAATGCAGGAATTAAGTACTTTGATTTTGTAATATGTTGTTTAGGAAGCCAATCAAGATAATGATTAAGTTTTAGTTTAAAAAAAAACACAAATAAGCGTTATAGATGTTAATAACCTGTTGCATCACTCCGGCTACTCATTTGCCCTTCTACGCATGCTACGAATAAGTTTTGAGTTTTGCGATAATTCATTCCATGCAATTTAGAGATGACAACTGTTTCTGGAGGTTCTGGTAAAGTAGTCGTCTTCTGTCCCATCATGCACCAGACATGTACAATGGGCGACAAATCTGAAGATTTAGCGGGCCACAGAAGAAAGTTGATGTTTATAAATATTATTTGTGTGTTTGTTTAAAAAAAACTGAGTCAATTGTCTGGTTTGACTTTCTAAACAATATATTAAACAATAAAAGAAATTCCAGTGAACAGGTTTAGCGTTTTTGTTTGTAAACTCAACATAATTATAAATTCTTTCAAATATGTTTACATTGTGTCGCCTAATTCTATCTGAACAATATACATATGTCAATTGCACAGAATTAGAATTTTGTTTATTGCAACTTAAAGTCATTGTTATACATTAAAAAATGCACAAGATGTGATTAGCAGTAACTATGATTTGATTGAGAGAGACTAGTATTAGATAAAACAGTATCCAAGGGGTTACGTTTAACTAAATATTTATAATAGATGTTCGCTGTGGCAAACGCACTTTAATTTATGTAATTGACAGATGTGATTTTGGAATGTCATTACAAGATTGTGAATTTAATATGAAACAGAGATGTTTAAGGCGTTACAAAAATTATATGAAGCGTTAAGAGTAAAATGTTATGAGGCCAATAATCGGCAAAGCAGCTGACGGGTAGGAAAAGCGGTTCAAGGTAAAATAGAACTCAAAAAGCATGATATGGCCAGCTACGATAAAGGAAAAAACAATAGTGTAGTGCTAATAAAACTCGTAAAAACCGTGCAATTAAGACTAATAATGAAAAAGCAGAGAATTGTGAAGTTAAAAGTGCTTGCATTTGACATGTACACAAAAACAATTTTAGTTTCTAAGGAAAATAATTGTATAAAAACTTACTAAAAACAGTTGTAAGAGTTGCTAAGATACGAGATCTTCTTTTGTGGTTGACTACCGAAGCCATAAAAAAGATAGCTGTGGCAAGATGGGTTCGAAGAACTTGTACTATTTTCAATATTAAATGTTATTTGTGTGAGTCCAAATTTGGTTTTATTTGATCACCAGTCGCCTTTGTGTAAAATTACATCGTGTTAGTAAGTCTTAGTGAAGAGGGAGGTGTCTGCAAAGTTTGTCCAGGTGAACCCAACGTCGAGCCTGGTTTTCAAGCAGTTTGAGGCATCGGCCAACTGAAATCTTGCATGCATTGTGAAGAGGAGACTTTCCTTTGTGTCTACGTACAAAAAGCAGAAGTCAGGAGAATTCCAGATTTGTGTAATCGCCGTGGCGTCCCTTGAAAATGTATCCAGCCTACGAAGCCAACATTTCGAGGTAAATTTGAAGAGGAAATCAGTTCCGAGCGTCCTTCAAAGTTGTGCAGCACTTGGAAGAAATATTGTACGAGAGGTAGAAATAGGTTCCAATTGCGAGGATCCATCCAGAGGATTTTTATCGAGGTAGCGTTCCTTGAATTTGTGGTTGGCGTCAGATTTGGAGTGAGTTGCAGGAAGTAGAGCAACCAGGTTAGTCGTATTACGTCATTATTATTTGCATTGCATATTTACCTGAGGCAATCTTGTGAAATTATTGGTGTTTTGAATTCAATTCCGCTATTTTGTACGAACAAACCATCTCTGTTTTGGGCCGTCAATTTAAAGGTTAAGCTGTCATTTACAAAAACGTCGGGCATTTGCCATACAAGTTTATAAGTTATACTCAACGGTAAATGCTGCAATCTAACCCTTTGATTGGTGATCTCGTGCTAAATCCGGAGCATTTTATTTAAACAAGTTGCCAATAAAATAAAATAAAGAAGGCGGTAAACCATTTATTTTGCAGTAATTAATTATTACAAGCATCTTTTTAGTAAGCCCTGAGAAAGCATATTTGCATTCTAATTAAAACTATTCTTTATGTATTTGTGGTGATTTGCCCTTATATATTTATTTATATTAAAGCCTTTAGTAGAGGGCTATCATTACAATATCTAAGCAAAACTTTGCAGCTTATTAAATAGTTGTCAGTTCTACTACTTTGAAAATGGTAGAAATTTTGTTTGTGTGATTCGAAATGGAAGAAGCATATATTGGGAGCTAGGATACAAATGTTACAACATATACGTTCTGTAGAGATAAAACAAATATGTTAGAAATTTGAATTGTAGAAAAAACTTTTTAGCGAGATGCGTGTGAATAAATTAATAAAAACCGATTACTAAGTGTAAGATCATTTCGTACATTTAAATTAATATGGCCATACAATTCGTAGACGTAGGAAATATGTTCTTGGTCAGTAGTGGAGTTTCAAAAATTTTGGTATTTCGATTAGAGGTCATCGTCAGTACAGTTTAAGAACTAGTTACATTTTCTATGATGGCGTTTAGAACACAATTCTGTACAGTGGATTGCAAATTTTAACTGCATGTAGAGGGGTCGAAAGTAGCAAGTTCTGTTTATGAATGGTTGTTCTTAATTACATTTTAAGAGGGCAGTGTCTTGTTAACGTTGTACCTACAATGTGGAAATATCATTGTTTGTGATGTGATGTAAGACAAAACAATCTAGTTAATTTGAATAAAATTGCTGGATATGACATAATATATTTTTTTCACTAAACACAGGTTTGTATTTAATTTTGACTTAGATTACAATTAAGTAAGCTAAAGTTTGCGAAAGACAACGGGAAACCATCGCAGAGAACAGGAGGTACGACGCCAAGGGCGATTAAAAATATCTCTTTGTAGACGCACTTTGTAGAAGTACATAGCTAAAGCTAGAAAATTGATTACGTTTATACCATATATTAAAAATTACAATTATTAGTTGAATTATTCAAAATAGTTTCCTTGTGTGTATTAAAGCAGTATTATGTGGAATGTTGCAAATAAAATGTTTAATACCACGAGGGTTTTAATCTAACCAAATATAAATAATCTGTAAAGGGCTTTACTCAGAACTTCTCTCGTAAGTGGGCATTGTGATAGTAAATAATTTTAAAAACCAAATTAAGCTAGGGGTAAAAATATCTTCACGTTTCTAATAAATTGGATACATTTTCAAATAAAAAAAACATTAGCGGTGGTAGAATTCGAAAAGCAGGCGGATGCGTATGCGATGGCTATTCCTACCTGCGCTACAGAGCACTTCTTGAGTACGTACTCGTATGTCCCGGCTGCCTTAAATCTTTTTTCGTTAACACCTCTATCTACTTTATAGCATTTACGCTGTATATGTTGAATTCAATTTTCGTCAAAAGTAAAGTCTGAACTATGTGCAAATTTTTACTTTTCTGTATCACAGTTAAAGCAAAAATAAAAAATATTACCGGTAATGCGACTGGAATTCAGCGCCTGCGAACGATCCTGTCCATTAGATTTCTTTGTTCGGCAGTAGTTTCCACGTTCGCTTAAAGACGAAAGAAGTATGGCAATTGCGAAAAAATTACCTTCTGAGATTTCTTCAGATCTTCACGTTTCGGAGTCCCTAGACGACAAAAAAAAGTTTTTCCCAATTTTGTCTGTCTGTGTGCCTCTTGGCGGTATAATTCAAAAGCTATTTGTTGGAGGAAAACGATAATTTGCATGCAGATTATGTGTCTACCTGGCATGAAACCCAGAAAATGTCGGTGAAACATAGAGGGTGAGCACCTTAAAACAAAATCTATAGTGCCATGTGTTATCATGGGCCTTATTATGGTCAGATATAGCCAATACATTTTTTGGGGTTGATACCCCAAGATTGGTTACAATCTTTCGACAAGTTAAAAAGGACAGACTCGTTTTGGTTAATAATTTGTTCCTATGGGGCTTTTTATCAAGTATTACACCTAAATATTTAATTTTCTTCACAAATGGCAATTGCTCACCTTACATGAAAAGAGGTCTCAGATGGTCCAATTTTTTTCTTTTAGTGAATGGTGCCACTGTAGTTTTGCTGGGCTTTACAGATAACTGTTTTCTCTCGTACCAACCGCAGATAGTTCTTAAAGTGTCTTGCAGAATGTCACACATGACTTCTTCAAATGTGTCTTTTACCAAGAGTACTACATCATCAGCATAGGCTTGCACTACTTCAATACCTTGACGGGCAATATCGTGAACCAAAAATGACCAGAGCGGGCATCCTCTGGCAGCTCTGAATTTGACCACACGTCCTGCAAGGATGTTGAGACCAGTCTGGATTTTAACATAGTGTTAATCCTGTTGTTTATTGTTGAATTGATTCTCCTTGCCTCAACCGCAGAATACAAGGAATCATTATGAAATGCTTGAGTTCATTTTTCCTTTGGAAACTCGGCCTAGCAGCTCGCTGAACGAGAGATATAACTTGTGCTTAATTAAACATTCTATTTAGAGAGCTGAAAATAAATCAGGTATGATGGACCTTCAAATTTTTTTATTCTCATATTAATTTGCCGCTTTTAGCTTTTTTATTGTAGCCTTTGGAACAGGCGTTTTATCCCAACAATTAACCTACGAGGGAATATTTCGCCACTATTTTCCTGTGATCCTGCGTTGAGCGAATGGATGCAAGCATTTTTCCACGTCCTGATTCCGGCAGCTCAATCGAAAGCACCACGTGCAGATAGCCCGTTGTTCTCGAAATTCCCGTGTATGGCAGCTCACGGCCAACGCCAAATTTCAGGTATTTTGCGAGCACCAGAGGTTAGTGTAGTGAACTTTACTTATTTGCGACGCCAGTACGTGAAGAGTTACGCGCGTTATTAATATGTTTATATTTCCATAATTCCTTAGTCACTATCACAATATTTCAAGTTCAAATTTATTGTAAAAGGCGCACTCACGCTTAGGTTATCGGTGACCTGGGATTAAAGTTTTTACTGACAGCGATGTGCACATCTCTCGATTAATTCGACAAGTTCATATGTTTTAAAAACCCACAAAAGGGCTCCTTAGAATTATGAGTGTGGAAACCTTCCGTGAAACTTTACTATATTATTTTGTAATTTAAACAATTTGATAAACCATCTAGCTACACTGTTTTGATGTTTAACCAATCTTTTACATTTAATAAACCCTAGTCAACCATTGTTGGGTTATTCTTTTCGGAATCACTTTGATTCCTGGCGCCCTATTGTGTTTTGTAGCTACTTGCAGGGTGCACCGCTGATCTCCAAATCCACGACCTAAAAAACGCCGAATAGAGCTAGTTTGGCCAACACGGTAAGTGTGGTTATCTCGAAAAATCAGTCAATCTGCTTTCTGGCGGTTACCGATTTATTACCCTAGCTAGGACGCAGGTTGGCTCTTTTTTGTGACATAGTAAAATTAAATTTTCTAAAGATATAAATAACTAATTCATGAGTAATTTACCGCCCACAAAATAATTACTTTAATTGATCTAGAAAGGTAATAACGCAGTCACTTTCCCATGAGCCTATATGTCGCTGGAAGTGAGCAGGTATATACATTCACTCATTAATCAGATTTTTACGGGTAATCAATGCAAATCCACATAGTTACTTCACTTTTTACAGAGCGAGATGCCCTTTGGCGAGCACATAATCTTCAATTAGCGGTAAACTACGCATAATAGAGGCGGAGTTTCATAATTCCCCTAGAATTGTTCATAGTTAAGTTGCAAGGAATTAGGCGATTCTCAGGTTCGTTACATAAACGAGTTCTTCTCCGCAGTCGTTGATTATTAAGGTGGTAATTTGAGGCTAATTATTCATTTAGCAACTCGCCATACTGCTAGTACGTTTTACTGCCCTATATTTTTAAAAGCAATGAAAAACGGTTTGTTTTTTTAAATAGAATAGTCAGTTTACATGACTTACTTCAATCATCAAAGATTGAAGAACTATAGCAGTATTTTGTTTTTCAAATAAAATAGCGTTGTATAATTTATAAAGGTGCTTTATTTTCAAACGTAAACTTGAGTTGTTTTGACCTATTTTTGAACTACAAAACCCTGTTGTTTCTCAAGATTCTTTTATGTGCTACTGAATCTGATAGGAGTTCCAAGTAGACCTCTTAATCAACAAAAACCAAGCTTTATAACCGTAGGTATGAGAAGGCCGAGTTTTATAACAAAGTATTTCGCTGTTTCAACCCATAAGCTTGAAAATAATAGCCAATTAACGCAAAATTAAGAGTGGTATAAAACGAGGTTAGACTCATCGAGTTTACTGTTATATGACATTAATTAATTAGCGCACACGATCTAGACGTCGCCGTAAAGACATTATTTTTATGTTTTACAGCTTTCATAATCAATTTAGTCACATTAAGGATGTTGTAAAGTATTATCATTTCTAGCATTTTAGTGTTTGAGAGTATTACTAAGAACATAGCAATACTTAGTAGGGTTATTTTTATTCAATTTTCTGACTGAATATACACTCACGTTATATGTTATTCCATTACTAAATTGTTATATTGTATTATACGTGCCTACTTCTTCATACTTTTAAAGGTTGAATTTACTATTCAGATCATTTAACCTAGTCTTATTTAGCACTGACTGAACACTTAATGAATAAAAGTATTGGAATATTTAAATTGAGGAGATTTTCAGCAACTTCAGGAGTAAGAGTTAATAGTCATTTTTCTATGTAAGTAGCAGTTTGGAAAGCGCTTATTTAGAAAAGTAACAAAATCAGTATCTTTCTTTTCTCAAATTGAGAGATAGTTTAATACCAAATATTTTAGGTGAAAGCTTCAAAATGCAATAATTACATCTGCGTTTTATCGAAAGTATCCTTAGATGCATACAGTTTTGCCGAATTTACCATTTTGCTACGATATCTTCGCCAACTAATATTCATAGTAAAAAGACACCGTATAGGGACATACTATTACCATAAAAAAAGGTCGATAGAACCAAATACGCCTCAGTAATAATGCACCCTTAAGAAGCTAAGCGCCCCAGAACTTGAATTTTTATTTCTGATTGCTTTTCACAACTCAAAAATTACTTATCGGATCAAATTCATACTTGATGTGATATTGTTTCATTGATTTTTCGAATCCTCATGTAACTGAAATGGCAACTCCCTACTTCCACTTGCATTAAGGGGGATATTTTTTACCTCTACATGTTTAATACCGTAGGTATATTTAATTTTTATCGAACCGACATGGTTTTCGCATATGCCCAAGAGCTATTTTATGTATCTCTACGTAATAATAACCTCGAATATCTTTATTTCGGAAACCACTGAATTTTGAGCTACACTGTTAGCAGACGGACAGGCAGTCGAACAGGATGGACACACAGACAGACTAACAGACAGACGGACAAACAGACGTGCAGACAAACACACAAACAGACAGATTTGAGAAAGCATGTTTCTCGTCATCTAGGGACCCCGAAACCTGAAGATCTGAAGAAATTTTTGGAAGGTGTCTTTTTCACAATTACCATACAGTAAAAAATTTAGAATATTATGCAAGGTAAAATTGTCGGAAACAGGAGTGTTGAAAGGAGGACATATCATTGCGGAACTTTAGAGAGTAGTATGGAATTAACACAGCTGTCTTATATCGAGCGGCAGCATCAAGAGTAAACATTGTCACGATGATTGGGCACCTTCGGTAGAAGATGCGAATTTAAATGTTAATTGAAAATTAATACAATATGCATTACCAAGTATTTTCTTTTCGGTATTATTATGAACTTTAAGGTTTAGTGCCACAACGTCCACTTGCGAAGAAAGTTCTGCGTAAAGCCCTTTGCACACTTTTAGTTAGAACTATCTATCTACCTTCTATCTACCATACTTATTTGAAACTGAAGGTGGCAGGATGAATACTAAGAAAAACACGTAAAACATTCAAGCACAATACGTTTAGAGAACCAATTTAAAAGTACATTTCTAAATTGCCATAAAATTCTGTAAATAACAAGGACTAAGTTTTAATTTATAGTTTAAAGCAATTGTGCGAGTAGCGATAATTACTATTGTTTAACTTTTTTTTCGTCTTATCGTGCGATGAGGTTGAATATCACGTTGATTGACATTTTTTAATCTACAGCTGTTTTAAAGAGGCTGACGTTGATCTTATCGTCTCATTGCCTAATGTTTTTCATCCAAGAAGTATTTCTGTTTCTAGCACCTTCTTCTTCGTAGGTTCCTTTCTTTGATCTCTTCGAATGCGTTGTAGCGTTACATTCCCATGCTTTCATTTAATCGTAGCTTCAGTGAGCGTCTTTCTGCTCCTCTACCATGTAACATTACACTGATAAAGTAGTATTTAAGAACGCGTAATCTACATTACAGACATACGTTGAATTTATCGAAGGCGTTACGTGTTTTTGCAATGCAATTTTTGATTTCTCTAGTGGGATTCCAATTATCGCTTAGTAAACATTCAATATAAACTCTTTGTAGGGGTATTGCATTGTCACAGAATAATAATAACCAGAAGGATATCTCGTATTACCTGACCGCGGGCCCCGCATAGCCTTGAGACGTTTCTACCCTGAAATTCTACCCTGAAACGGCCAGTGTAGGTAGCGGCTTTGGGGAGAGCCCATGGAATACAAAGGTTCGAGGTCACCCGTTGTTGGCGTCGACATCAATGCGGTTTTGTAGAAGATATCCTTCTGGTTATTATTATTCTGTGGCATTGTCATATAGTTGCGTTATCATATCTTGCGTGTTAACAACCATTACTTTTGTCTTTATTGTGTTAAGTTCCATTTAGTATTTGCCATTGATGACCACCATATTGTTTATTAATTTTTGTAGTTCTAAATCGACCAAAAATATATTACTTATATGCGCATCGCATATTCTTAGAAGTTTTAAAGCCTTTTACATACTACCTACTACTACCTAGGTCTATTTGTATCAGTATTTATGAAAACTGTTCGTAGAACTGTACCAACAACCTTTTGAAATGTGGTTTTTACTTCGTTTGTATATTCGAAGCCCAGTATTTTTATTTATTGGAAATATTATGAAACAAGTTGAAAGACGGAACTTACATTAAATTTGATCTTTCTATTTATCCCAGGCATACTAGACAACATTTAAGAAAATTCTAAAAAATAGTTAGTCTTGATTTTTGACAGAAATGTTCCTTCGTGCTCTAGGAGCGACCCTTTAAACGTCCCCGTCTCTGGGGTGCCGGCGTCGTAGTTTTTTAGAGCAAGAAGCAGAAGAAGAAACAGCGTGTTTATTAGAAAGAATCACGATAACGTATCTTATCCGTTTATATTACAGAAAAATATTATTAGGAAAAGTTATTCAGAATGTAAAAGTACAGATCACTACAAAATTCCAGAAATATTGGCCTACTTTTATGAAATCGTGTATATGAGATGAAACATCGATTAAACACGGTTTCATAAAAGTCATTCGATATTTCTGAAATTTTGCATGGCCCTACAATTTTGGATTCTGAACAACTTTTTTTAATGGTATTTTCCCGTGTTCAAAACATACAAAGATGTTTTTTAACTACGGCCGAGGCCTCCTTGTTACGACGTCAACACCCAGAGGTGGGGATTTTTAAAGTGTCGCTCATAGAGCACTAAGGAACATTTGTGCCAAAATCAAAACCACTTTTTTTTAGATAGATATTTATTATGTCTGGGCTAATTGCTATATAGTACAGGGTAATTACCTAGCCCGCCCTAGTGAAGATTTCTTAAAACAAAATATAAAGCTAAAAATTCGTAAACCGATAGCTTTCAGTATGGCAATTCCTAATTTCTGGTGTTGCAGCCTGTGCGGAGTGGTGGGGACGCGGAGCGGGTGGAGAGAGAAGACGGTGTGCCGCGCGCGTCTGTCCAGTCGGTTTATAAACTTTTACGAGACAAATCGCGTCTAGTTTTCGAATACCGCGGAAGATTTTTCATTCTTGTTGAGAAATAACTTTGTGTTTTATTTCCTAACATGGAAACTTTGGAGGAAATTTGTGTTTTGTGTAATAAAACTTTAATTGGCGAACAAATTGTTAAAGTGCAAAAAGGAATTGAAAATATAAGAAGGATGAGTATTCTTCGAAATGATAATGTGCATATATTGCTTGAAAACAAACATTCCATCGAGGTACATACAAAATGTAGATATACATATATACGGCGTATAGAAAAGAAACAACAGGAATCCAAAGAAGAGCCTAGTCGGGAATTACGCCAAGAACGATGTGTCTCTTTTGTGCCGAAGTTCCGGACTATAACCATCCGAAGCGAAATCCTATTTCATTAGCTTCAACTGTGAAAATAAAAGACAATATTATCAAACTGTGTAAAGAACGTAATGACGAATGGGGAAATAATGTTCTGTTACGTGTAAACTCAGTTATAGACTTAGTCGCGTCCAAAGCCCGATACCATAAATCGTGCTATGCGTTATTCAACCAGCATGGAAGTAATCCTAAGGCAAAATCAAGTTCGTGTGATAATAAAAACACTTTAAACTTGACAAAACATAATGCATTTCATCAGTTGTGTGATTTTCTAGAAAATAATGATGAATGCCAGTACGACATACAAGAGTTGATGTCAGTAATGAAAGAAAATTCCCTCGACGGAGAAGTTTATTCTGAAGAATATGTTAAAATGAAACTTAACGCTCATTATGGTGATTCCATTTGTATGACATCAAAAAGTGGAAAATGGACTGTATGTTTCCGGGGTACAGCTTCTCGTATCTTGAATGATAAGTGGGATAAGGACAAATTGCAAAATAGTACAGACGAGCGAATGCGAATCATTGAAGCTGCCGCGATTATAATCAAAGAAGATATTTACTCTGTCACCTGTGAATATGATAAATACCCTTGCGTTGAAGAAATAGCCTCAGGAGGTTATAATGCTATCCCCGACAGTTTGAAATGCCTATTGCAATCTGTTATGAAATCCAAAGGTAAAAATTCGCAGCCCTCAGAAAAGAAAATTGTTACTGTGGCAAATTCTATAATAGCTGCAGCCCGGCCAAGAAGTTATTTATCTCCCTTGCAGGTTGGCCTAGGAATATATTTGCATAGGAAGTTTGAATCACAAACACTTATTGACATGTTGTCCAATATAGGAATTTCTATTTCTTACAAAGAAGTGTTGAAATACGAGAATTCATTAACCGAAAATGACCTTATGAGGATAGATTCCGAAGCATTTTTACAATTTGTATTCGATAATGCGGACCATAATGTTCGAACAATTGACGGCCATGGAACATTTCATGTGATGGGGGGAATTGAATGTGTCACATCGGCTAACCTACTTCAGAATGACTTACCTGTTCCTCGACCGAAGAAGCTTACTGATACTGACACTATTGGACAATACGGAAAGATTAAGATTAAAGTATACAATCGCCGACAAAACTTTGGTTTAAGCAAACTGATTTTTTCTGACGTCGGTCTTCTAAAAATAGAGCCTACTACTGCTAAGGTAGCACAACTTATGAATGTTTTGTGGATGTCAGGTCCTAGCTGTTTTGATATCCCCCTTCCATCTTGGAGTGGTTTTATGGATATTTCAATGAAAAATCAAAGTCAAGATTTTCAAACATCAGCAATATGTCCCCTACCTTTTGCAAATATGTCACCTACAAATCCATCAACTATCTATACTTGTCTTCAACATGCACTAGAAGAATGCAAGCAGCGAGGACAAAAAACATGTATTGTAACGTTTGACCAACCATTATATAATAAAGCGTTAGATATTGTTTTGGCAGCCGAAAGGGGAAGTCCCTTGTCATCAGTCATTGTTCGTCTGGGTGGATTCCACTGTCTAATGTCGTATATGGGCGCTATTGGTTATATAATGGAAGGAAGTGGTATTGAAGAGTTGTGGGAACAAGTTTATGCCAAAAATACAATCAGTTCCTTGTTATCTGGACATTCATATGCTAGAGCATTTCGAGGCCATGTATTAACTCTACTCGTTTTAGGTACCTTACTTCTGGAACAACTAATCAGAAAGAAAATTATTTCAAGTGAACAATTGAGAAGATTAAAATGCACTATGAAAACATATTGAACGGAACTAATAACAAGGCTGATGCTCATGCTATTTAGGATGACGTATCATTAATTACCTCAGCATTAGAGTCACATTTAAAAACTGAGTCCTCGAGAAATCGTACAGCGGCGCTTTGGGGCCAGTATATCGAGATGGTACAAATATTGCTTACTTTTGTTAGGGCTGAGAGAACAGGCGACTGGCAACTGCACTTATATTCAGTTCAGCGTACAGGGCCGTATCTGGGAAAAAAATTCGGAGGGGGTTGAAGTAACACAAAAAGTCAGTTGAATTCCGCAAACAACTTTTTAGGTGTCTGAGCGTTAAAAATGATCTCTCTGCTATAGCTGTTGATGCAGGTAATGTGGTAAAAACAAATTAAAATAATATAAATATTTGTAAAGAGATTGATTACATTGAGATAATTCTTCAACGGCATCGTTCGGGCTATCAACTTCAGGCTGCTGAATCCACTTTTGCTTCCATAGTTGTAACTCTGCAAGCAACGTATCGAGGTCCAAACATTGATTGTACAAAGAAAAGTTTTTTATCTCCACCGTTTGTCTTTTGCACATATTTGGTAATAGAAGATGTAGCGATGAGAGAGTTTTTTGTGACTTGCAAATCTTTGAGTCAGTTATCGGTAGTTCAAGGTTGCGTTGCGATTCTGTAAGCAGACGAAGTAAACGCATCTCCAATTTTATACTTTCGGGAGGGGTTTCAACCCCCAAAACCCCCTCAGATACGGCCTTGTCAGCGTATGTTACCTTTTTTACACGCTGCTGGACGTAATCACTATGCAAAATCAGCTCATGCTTATTTACAACTTATGTTAGATCTTGACACTCGTATGCCTAAAGAAGAGTATGACAAATTTGTTACCAGTGGATATTTTACTATTCGTCGAACATCAAAATTCTGGAGTGGCATCTGGAC
>CALNHX010012883.1:0-21699 GCA_940337035.1 Agriotes lineatus
CTTCTTCCTCTCAGACTTTACTAAGCTTGAGTCAGACAATGTCAGTATTAAGATTGGCGTGGTTAAATATTTATAAAGCTAGAAGGAATTTAAGAAAGAGTGATGCAAGCAAAGCATTAATTTTGATTGATGCCAAATATGGTGTCTTCAAAAAGAAATTACATAAGGGTTGGCCATGGAAAATAAAAGTATTGTCAACAGCAAGCTTTAGAATTCATTAACTGTTATCACTGTTGTTGTTATTGTAAGTATATGTTATACGCTGATAATGCGATTGTAAATTCTAAAGATTGCTGTTTCTATAGCTTGCTGTTGACATTAGATTTATTTTCCATGGCCAACCCTTATGTAATTTCTTTTTGAGTGCATGATATATTCAGAAGTAATACTATAAGTACTTCGATATTATCGGGTTATATGTCCATAACTTGTTGCACAATAATAAAAGAGTGTCAGTTTGACAGATTAAATAATCCGACCGCGTGAGCGGGAGGATTATTCTGTCAAACTGACACGATTTGTTATTGTGCAGGAAGTTTGAGACGTATAACCTGTTCGAAGTACGCATTGTATTCGATTTGATTATTTTTTGAGTAAATTTTAATATTAGGATCAAATAAATATTTTATTGGCAGCGCGATTTGTTTGTATTAACCTAGCTGAAAGTCATCTCCGTGAAAACAACATCAAGTTGACAAAAGTTATGTATTGCGTTGCCTAGTGAAGTTATTACTCTAGTATAATCGATTTTGTATAATCGAAATTATACAAGAGAACTTAACTAAATCCAGCCTTCTGATTGGTTGAAATCTCTACGAAAAATATAATCAGAAGTAATACTATAAGTACTTCGATATTATCGGGTTATATGTCGATAACTTGTTGCACAATAATAAAAGAGTGTCAGTTTGACAGGTTAAATAGTCCGACCGCGTCAGCGGGAGGATTATTCTGTCAAACTGACACGATTTGTTATTGTGCAGGAAGTTTGAGACGTATAACCTGTTCGAAGTACGCATTGTATTCGATTTGATTATTTTGTGAGTAAATTCTAATATTAGGAACAAATAAATATTTTATTGGCAGCTCGATTTGTTTGAATTAACCTAGCTGAAAGTCATCTCCATGAAAATAACATCAAGTAGACAAAAGTTATGTATTGCGTTGCCTAGTGAAGTTACTATAGTATAATCGATTTTGTATAATCGAAATTATACAAGATAACTTAACTAAATCCAGCCTTTTGATTGGTTGAAATCTCTACGAATAAAATAATCATTATTATATTAAAGCTCCAATCCGCAGTAATTTTATTTTTCATGGTCAACCCCTTTGAAATTAATTTCTAATCATATTATAGTATTAATTTATTAATTAAAATAATTTTTCAGTAGTTGTTCATAACATAATAATACAAAATATAAATTATACTTAATTTATGGCTCTAGAGGAAAAGTTTTAACAACAACGATAAGTAAGGGTAAATTCTAAGATATACTTAAAATGTTTGGTATTGGCCGCATATGCAACGTGAATTATAATTACCATCACCGCAAACGCAACGACCGCATCTGAGACGACACCCGCTGATGGGTGAGCTAAAGCTTATTTATTGTATGCAGCATGTGGCCTAATTATTGATTCACGACAATTATTGTTGTAAAACACTTTATAAGAAACATATTTTTGATTACCACGTAATTAAAAATACATTTATTATGGGCTTCACATTCAAGCTTCTTTGGCGCTTAAGTGGTGAAAATACTTTCTGCTAGCTTTTTAAATTATTTTTTAAATGTATATAATACATTGAATTTGGCGTACACTTATTGTTTTCGTAAAAGTAGATTAAGATTATCATTAAATACTCGCAATGACGTATGAGTAAAAACGCACTGAAGCAATTGTACTTGACATGCTTTAACGTGAGATAGAGAGTGCAAATAATGAATTCCATATTGTTACAAACTTGAAGAGAGATTTAACGCAACCTTTGTTTGTGTAGTCGTGTAGGAGTACGTGTTTATATTTTTTGCAAACGGCGTAATAAGAGTATAATTAATTTTATGGTTTTATTAAAGCAATACAACAATAGAATTCTCAATTTTACATTGCGCGGGATGCACAATTCATTTGGTTTAATTAAAGTTAGCATAGTTAAAATGATCCCATAATTATTTCAAGAATTATTTATTTATAAATAAGAATAACCACAACCTATTAAATGGTAGAAAGCAATGTCCTATTTTAAAAATATGTGTATTAGTTAATATGAGTGATCGTACCAGTAGGTATAGTTGTACTTTTATAATTCCGAATGACGCGACGGTTCCAAATAAATGTAGCTTTTATCGCAATAGATACATTTATCATTGGAATGGGTTTTAATAATTGTTTGTTTATCGAAGCAATCTAACCATAATTAGTAATATTACCTACTAATCTCGCTTTTTATTTTTTATTTTCTCATAATATTTTACTAAAGACAATGGATTTGGCAATGTATGCTTTCCTTTTTCTAACGAATAAAAAATCGGTAATGGATCCACACGAAACTTTCCTCGCAAGAAAAATATGGATTACATCAAATTATAATGATAAAAAAAATGTGACCGGTGGGATTCGAACTCGGGTCCCGGCGATGCTAGGATGGTTCTTTAACTCTGGGCCATGGCATTTCGCTTAAATTATCGGTATAAACGACGCGCTCACGACAGGACTACTTTTATTTGACTAATAGTTCTTGAGTTAAAGCAAAAATAGGCGAATTTTTATTTTTTAAGGTGTTCACCCTGCATATACTTGACTGAAATTCTCTCGGTTTTCAGCCAGGTAGATATCTAATCCGCAAGCAAAATATTGTCTTCCTCCAACAAATAGTTTTTAACTCGCTAGCGCTCGTAGGGCAAACTTCACGTCTAGTGTGAAAAATGCTTTCATTTTGCAACTTGATACATAAGTAGCTATTTTATGAAGGTTTACAGTTGTTATTAAAACGTTCTAAAAATTGAATTATTAAGCACAATTAAGCATGTTGAAAACATTTTTTTTTTGTAAAATTCCGGTTTATGTTTGTGCTTAATCCGAGAATGTAAAAACGACCCCTCGAATATAAGAATATTTAATCACATTTCATATAGAAAAAGCAGTAGTTTTTAAAATAGTATAGGATTTTGTTGAGCAATTTCAGTTCACTATTTTTTTTTATTTAAAATTAGTTTAGTATTGCGAGTATGATACAATGTTCTTTCACATAGAATAAATTAAAATTCGACTTGGATTATAAAATATAAATAATATAAGATAGGTTATTAACACTATACAATGAAGTTGGAGAGTTACTATCTACAGCGAGGTTATAATGTAAATTCAGTAAGAAATAAATTTGCAATGTTTCGAAATTCGTTGAAATTCTATAGATATATATGTTAAAGAGCAATGCGCTTTTCAGTTGTCGCTTATGTCGCCCAAATAAAAGAATACCAACTGAAATATACCGGGTGACAATGAGATCAGGGCCATGCCTCTATCTCCTTTACTTATCAACGGATTTGAATGAAACTTGTTGCAATGGTAATAAACATAATTTTGAATTGAGAGACATATAATCAAAATGGCCGACTTCCGGTTTCCCAAAAATATTTAAAAAATTTATTAATTAAACATTTTTCCGTTTTATATAAAGATAAAGTGGTGCATGATGGATATTGTTAGATTGGTAATTCAATTTTTTATCCAATGGCACGATGGCCCGTGGTAGGTGCCATTAAAAAAAAACTGACTTTTTCTCAAAAACACGTTTGGCAAATTGTATTTCTTCGTGAACGATTTGTTATTGATCACCTTAATAAAATATATATTATTATGAGTCATTTAGAACACATTTTCTCCAATCACGGCCTTCTATCAGAACAAATAAAATTTAAAAAAGATTTTTTTGTTTAGAAAAATGAAAATTTAGCAAAAGTATCATATGTAATTTGAGCTGTGCATTCCAGAAAAACCTAAAATATATAGAGTAATTGTGAAATTATAAAGTAGATAAACTTAATGGATTGAAAATATGAATATCCGAAAGGGTTCCACTTTCCCTACAAGAAACTTGAACTATGAACGTTTCTCTAATTTATTGTTAGTTTCATCGGCACATTGATTTAAAAAGAGGAGAATGGGACAATTAATATCACATTCTGTCTTTTGTTTTCTATATGGTTTAAGCAGTTGGATATGGTAACATCTTTTATTATTAAAATCATGTCGTCAAATAAAACTTCTTTAGCTTCCATAGTTTGTAGATTAGTAATTTTGCTGGGTATGTGAAAATAAAGTTGTTAAAAACAACAAAACATATTAACTTTTACCAAAGATATGTTGACGATATAATAATGGGTCCAGAAAAAAATCATATTGAATCAGTATTTAAAACTTTCAACAATATTCATCACAGAATAAAATTCACTATAGAAAGTGAAAACAAAACCAAATCCATAAACTTTTTAGATCTGACACTAACTAGAGAAAATACAGATAAAATAAGTACAAACTGGTACAGAAAACAAACTAAAACTAATAGATACTTAAGTTACTATTCAAAACCAACCATCAAATACAAAAAAGTGTAATATCTGGACTAGTAGATCATGCCATTTTATTATCAGATAAAAACATCACAAAAACAATTTAGATATCATAACCAACATACTATTACAAAATAATTATCCTTTAGAATTCACCAACAAAAATATTAAAAAAAGAAGAAAAATTTTACAATTACAAAACAATAAAAATATATCAATCTACAACCAAATTGACTACACGAAGAATTTAACAATCAACGAAATATAACTAAAAAATACACAACTATACCATACATACCTGGCTTATCAGAAAAAATAGAAAAAGAATTAAAAAAACACTATTTTACAAAAATTTAAAAGACAAAACAGACAAAAATTTAAAATCTTATTTACGAAGTACAATTCAACAACTGTGATGCTACCTATATCGGACAGACAAAACAGTATTTGAAGAGGCGTATGACCCAGCAGAAACAGTCAATACGAACAAAACCATTAAATCCAAATAAACCGAACACAGCACTCTCTGATCACGCCATTGACAACCTACATAGTTTCAATCTAAGCAATCCTAAAATATTACACAACGAAATACATTTTAAAAAACTTCTATTATTGGAATGTATCGAAATAAAAAAATCACCCAAAGCAATAAATTATAACACAGACATTGAAACCTTAAACACAACTTATGATAACATTATTAAAAACAATTTAAAAAATTTCTAATTAAATAACATTTCAAACCCAAAATATAACAAAAAAAATCTAAAACTAAATTAGAATTTAAAACAATTGTAAAATAACCATTAGTTTAACCTGAGAAATTTTTAGATACAAAGCGAATTAATAATTAACTCATATCAAAACCAATAGGTGGCACTACATGTCAACGAATTTTCAACTATTTAAAACACGTGCCTCTAATAAAAATGAAAATTCCAAGAAAATACACTAATGAAAGATTACTTTTCAAATAACCCAACAGTAAAAATTTATGGAAAAACATAACCTACAATTCCTCCACAACCAAACCCCAAAAGTTTTATTTAAAAATCTCAATTCGACAAACAAAGTTACATACTAGTAATTAAAAGAAGAAAAAACTCAATAAATCAAGGTCAAATAACCAACGCAAATTTGCTTTCATTCAAATAAATAAAAAAATTTAAGAAAATACAAAAACAAAAAATACAAAACTATTTTCCTAATAACTGCAACTAAAATTGGATGAAAAAAGATAATTGAACAACCACCCCGAAACCAATTTCTAAAGAAATCTCTGTGATTTCCAGCTTACAAACCACATAAACTCACAATTAATGGCAACAAGAACTAATAAAAAAATAAAGCAATGATAATAAACTAGATGCACCAAAAGGAAAAAAAATAACAAAAACCATTACAACTAACACAACAAATCATCAAAGGTACAAAATCAAATCTTATAGAAGTAACTCACCCTTTGATCATATCAGCATGAAGAAAAAATTGGTAAAAAGCATGACACAATATCCAACATTAAAGAAAAATGCTAAAATGGAATTAATTACCAGAAATGTTTTAACTGAATTATTTCACAACCTGGTTTTCTGTCAAAACGTCATGAATTTCACATACCCAGCAAAATTACTAATCTACAAACTATGGAAGCTAAAGAAGTTTTATTTGACGAAATCATTTTAATAATAAAAGATGTTACCATATCTAACTACTTAAACCATATAGAAAACAAAAGGCAGAATGTGATATTAATTGTCCCTTTGTCCTATTTTTACTTCCTTTTGCGATAAAGGAAGTATTGGATTCACCCCAAAATTCGAAAATGAGTTTCCAACAGATTTTCAGGTTTTAGAGTCCCCTGATTCCAAAACTATTTTTTTATTGGTCTGTCTGTCTGCCTGTGTGTGTGTGTCTGTCTGTCTGTGTGTCTGTCTGTGAACAGAATATCTCAAAAACAAAAAGACGTATGGCGTTGAAACTTCATATATAAGTTTTGTGTACGCTGTAGATGAAACAGCAAGCTTTTGAAGAAAATCGCATAACCGGAAATAGGTGTTTACTCTTGTGATTTTTCAGTTTCTTTCGTTTTTTTTCAAAAACGGCTCTAACGATTTTTTTCAAACTTTACATTTTTATTACATTTTTAATGTGTATTGATGTGAGATAGGTGATTTTCCAGTTGAATACTTCTAAAGTGGGTTTTTTTGTTTTTTTTATTTTTTTTATTAACTCCTATTTTAAATAGAACACCCGGTATATTATTACATTTTTGAATTCAGCTTGAAATTCTAGAGAAAATTTGTCTCTTCAACCAACGCTCTATTTTGTACCGTTTTTGTAGAATTTGTAATTTTTTGAAAATTTTTGACAAATGCTTAAAAATTTAAAATCAAATTTTTTGGCTAATTACAAGATTACTGTAAAATGAAGTTGTTTGCGCACACCAGATTTTTAAAATATGTGCTGATGAAGCTAACAATGAATTAGCGAAACGTTCATATAAATATTTTTAATAAAGATAATGTTAATTATGTGTAATGACAAAAACGAATTTATTACTCACGTTGTTAAAAATTACATTCGCTGATATTGTCTCTTAATTTATAAAGTGGAACCCTTTTGGGTAGTCATATTTCCAATCAAGTAAGTTCATCTACTTTATAATTTCAAAATTGCAGCACAAACAGCTGTATATCAAAATTTAAAAAATATAGAGTGATCTACTTAAAAAATTAAAGTTAATGGCACTTCCGGTGAAACCGGAAGTTGGTCATTTCAACTATATCTAGCGGGCAATCAGAAATTATGTCTCGTATCCACATATCAATTTTTATCCAAATCGATTCATAAATAAAGGAGATATAAGCATGGCCCTGGTTTCATTGTCACCCAGTATACATTGTTATGCTGGATACTCCTTTAAAAAGAAAAATGTTAATGCATTTTCCAAATTTAGTACCGTTTGTTTACGTGATACTGTTTGCATCTCTACTAAAATTTGGAATTTTGATTTGAATCCCTATTTCTATCTTCATATCTTGATTTCTATCTAACGGGTGTTCATAAACAGTCGTCATCCCAGTTGCTTTGAAAAACGAAATGTTATGTCTTTGATTAATTCGTGCAACACAATGAAACGTCACTGAGTACTGTCATATCGCATTTTTTCTCAATTTTAATAGACATACGTTTCTGAAGTCAAAACCTACTGGGATGACGACTGTTTATGAACACCCGTTATATAAAAATCCTATGTATGAAACTCCTTCTAATGTCGCATTGAAAATGCTTAATTCTTTAACTGAACTTATATATAATGTTGAGAAAATAATGTGAATCATATTACGCGAATTAAATCATTGATATTTTTAGAAAAATATGTTGACAGAGGTGAAGAATAATGCCTTTATCTTTTGTATTGCGTGGTCTAAATTCTAGCAAATACATTTTGTTTCATTTTAAAACAGACTAGCAGTTTATAACAAAAACACTTTTTATCTCTAAAAAACTGCTTGCTATAAACATAAAATAATCGATTAAGTAAGTAAGCGTGTAAAATAAATCATTATTTGGCAAGAAAGTAGTGATTTATTAAATGCATTACTGGGCTTTGACAAGAAAACGAAATCGTGATATTTTTAAATAGTACATTCATAACAAAAATTAGGTATTAGTTAAAGTCTCATGACTGTAATTTTGGAGTATGACTAATAACCGGTGTCAGATGAATGGTTTGCAATTGGCTGTCATATTAATATCATCTGTGTTACTTGGAGAACGTTTACACAGAGATATTTTTTTAAATTGGTTTATTTACATATGCCATTCGGTATTTTGCTTGTGTTAAATAAATATCTTTTAAATCAAACCGCCTCTTAATTGGCGTGTTTAACTACATTGGTATTTTTATAACGGAATGTTTTTCACATCTTTCAGTATGATGTAAAACATGATCTTCCAATCACTTTTAACAAACAAGAGCATTAAGAATTATAATAGTGGTTTCTGCTATTTTAACGTAAACTAATATGTTATGACAACTGGTTATAATATTTTCCATTAATTCCAGTATATAAATTTGCTATCAAACGTGCATAGTGCATCAGCTTTCAAGAGTTTCTGAATGAAATGCAGTTTTGTAGATGTGGTTGCATAAACTAACGATAAAAATGTTATGATACTGTATTTCGTAAACTGCAAAGATAGTTTCTTGTTAAACGCAAATTCAAAAGCCTTCGGGTTTAATTTCAACCTTGTAAGTATCACAGTTTGTTAATTTTATCGAATATTTATTAGTTTCTTGCTTTTCAAATGACACAAATTTTTCACTTGATTTCTTCCATGAAAATAACTTAAATAAACACTGTTAGACACTATACGTAAATATTATGGGCTTTATGCGATAAGTAGTTTTATATTTTCGTGATTACTTTCATCTATTTAAACTTGCTTTACATATTAAGCCCATGTCAGCTGCGTTGTGAGCAGATAAAAGCCTCTTATCTAGAATAACATCTATTTTTGTATAGTTTACGTCAGCCAACAATGCTATCTAGAATCATCAGATGTTCATAAATTAGCTTGGATATAGCTCAGATCTGCAGCATTAGGATATAATTTATGATGTTATTAAATGTTTTGTGTAAATGTTAATTTAAAAATAGTCCTCGTACCAGTAATGGCAGCACTTAATTCCTATTAGGTACACAAATATGGTGTGATTCAGTAACAAATTTAAAACTGATACTGTGTGATATATTAAATTTCACTTCCACGAGAAGTACAGTACTACTTTAAATAACTGTCAAACCCCGCACACAATTCTTAAGGTATTGAGAATGCAGGATGTAGTAAGTAGTGTTGCGAACTTCTGGACGCGAAGCACTCAACAAAATGAGAAAAATATTCCGAAATCACGGCTTAAGGAAACTGCAGAAATGAGAAGAGTAACAGAAAAACACGGATTTTATTTAATTATAGTAAAAACAGTAAATGCGATAGATTTTGACATATGCGGAAGCTTTTACTGAATTAGGCGATTTTGAAATAAATTCTAGGTGATTCGAAAGGTTTCAATTTTCAGATTTCATTTTGTCGAAAGCTACTGTTCTAAGAGATTCCAATCCAAACTAGGTTACATATTTTACGTAAACAATTCAAGTTTTGCGAATATTCAACGAGAATTGATAAATATGTCGACAGTAGAAAACGATGATATCAAACACCCACCACTTTTATTAATAACCCTTTAACCTTCTACCAAATATTTTCCAATGTCACCTAATTTAGCATAAAGAACACGTAAATTAGTACTAAACTTACTTTTTCTATATTATCTAAATTTAATAAACACCCAATTCGTCTATTGCCCTTCCCTGTAGCTGCAACTCTTTTATACATTTTCTCAGTTTTCTTATGTCTCGAAGTTAACAACATTTTTTACACCCTGTATATATTACTTTCCTTGTCTAAAAGACGAAGAAAGTATTGTCATCGCGAAAAAAACACCTTCATGTTTCAGGATCCCTGGATCATGAAAAACAGGTTTTCTCAATTCCGTCTGTCTGTCTGCTGGCGGTATAGCTCGAAAACTAATTTTGGGAGAAAGTCGATATTTTGCATTCATATTAAAAGAGGCTATAGATTATGAATGAATGAATGAATTATACAGTATGAACATTTAGTGTGCCAGTCTTTGATTGCTCATTCAGCTATTTTCCGATAAAAAGGTTGATTAAGGTTTCTCTAATGGGACATTTTAAAATTATTTTGACATACACAGGGTGTCCCAAAAAAGTTTGTATAAATTTTTTTTTAAATGGGACACCCTGTATACCTTGGCTATTTAAGCCTCTACAAGTTCTACGTTCAATTCTAACTTTTTTTTAAATTGCCTTTATCGTTTCCAACTTATGAACGTTTTTAGTATTTTTTTGTCAACATCAAGCATTCATTTAAAACGTTACATTTTCCCCACTTTTGAATATTTCTTCCCTGAAAATTGAGACGGTCGTCATTTAGGATACAAAAATACTAATGTTTTATAAAAACGGGGTATTTTAAAAAAAGGTGTTTAATATACCGGTTCAAATTTCAATATCTTTAATCTTCATTTTCTCAATTTTCTAAATTGAACACCCTATATTTTATTACGGCAATACATAGAGCCTCAAAATTTCCTTTATTTTGACCCCGAACATATACTTCAATGTAAAGAGTGTTTGAGAAATAAAGCTTTTAAAAAATCACCGTAAATATGTACTATTTGTCACAAAGTTCTCGTAAAAAATCAATTTGACGGTTAACCGGTTCACGGTAAACCACGGTTTTTTTAAATCGAAAACCGGTAAACCGGTTAACCAAAAACCTGAATATAAACCGGTTATAAACAGTTTTGTAAACCTTTTTAAAAAGCGGTTTCTAAATCGATTTACGATCCTGTTTAAACACCTGTTTATAAACTGCTCTAACAAACATAAATTGGTTATACTTATAAAATGTGGAAGTTATACATTCGCATTTTTATTATTAAAACAAACTTTTTAAATTAATTAATAAATCGGTTTTTAAACAGGCTTATAAATCGGTTTTAAAGCTGTTTATAAACAGATTTGCAAATCCCTTCCTCAACAGGTTTACAAACCGGTTTTTAAACAGGCTTACTAACCGGTTCGTTAACCAGATTAAAATCAGATTATTGGATAACCGGTTTACCGGTGTTCGATTTATGAAAAAACGCGGTTAACCGAGAGCCGGTTAACGGTCAAATCGGTTTTTTACCAGCACTGTTATAAACCATCCTTCAAATAGTACACATTCATCCTGATTTTTATTAAAAGCTTAATTTTTCAAAACTCTTTAGATTGAAATACACATGGGGGTTAAAATAAAGGAAATTTAATGCTCTATTTATTCCTGTAATAAAGTATAAGGCGTTCCTTTAAAAAAATTGAGAAAATAAAGATTGAAGATATTGAAATTTGAACCGGTATTTCGAATACCCTGTATTAAAATATCCCGTTTTTATGAAACATTAGTATTTTTGTATCCTAAGTGACGGAGCCCTCAATTTTCAGGAAAGAAATATTCGAAAGTGGGTAAAATATGATGTTTTAAATGAAACCTAATATTGACACAAAAATTCTAAAACGTTCATAAGTTGGAACACTGCATGCAAATTAACAGAAAAGTTAGAGTTGTACGTGGAACATATAGGGTCTTGAATAGCCGTAAAGAAATACAGAAAAATATACGGTACCCCCCACCCAAGAAAAGCGCCCTTCCGTGCTTTCCAAAAATACTTCGACACTCAACATCACTTCGTTTCGCTAATACAATGAAATGTGATGAACCAGTTATTCATAAAAAAACCCTAAAAAAAATTTTTATTTGCCGACGACCATAGCTCAAAAGTTGATGTTGCCTTCATTTTCGGAGGACCTATCGTATGAAAACAATCCAAGACTTCAGGAAGGTTCCTGGCGACCGGAATCGTGTACACATACGAACATACATACCTCGCACAGCACGTTTAGGCACCCCCCAATACGGGGGATTGATCTAGTGGGCTGGATCTTCACCAAAAGATCGGCACAGCCGAGACGGAGATTTGATATAGTGGGTTCATTAGTCGGTTGGCACGAATTTTAGAGATATTTGACTCAGAGTGGTTTTCGATATGAGGGAATTTCAATACTTCGTACACTTCGTGTCGAAGTAAAATAAGCCAAACTTTTGTGGGACACTATATATGTCAAAATAATTTCAAAATGTGCCCCTTTCAACTACATTAGGATCGCTCTAGTCAAACTTTCTATCGGTAAAAAGGTAAAGGCGTAATCGGAAACCGGTGCACTAAATGGACACCCTGTATATCTAGACATGACACCGGGAAAATGTCGGTCAAATATATACAGGCTAAGCACCTTTACAAAATAAAACTTTAACTGAGGAATATATACAAGTAGGTATTAATTTGCACATAGCTCAGGCTTTACCCTTGACAAAAATGAGATACAAGAGATGTAGGGTAACTGTTGTAAAAAAACAACGATGGGCAAGAATACGTTGTTGAATGTGATGCAGTCGCTACGCGGCGATATCAGGCACATTTGCTTGCTAACCTTTGAAATACCTTAGATAGGTGCTAATATTGAATCTCGTGACGCCAAATGGACGACATACGTAAAATCCGTGAATTAGCTGTACTAAGTTAAATTGAAGAACATGAAGTCGCCAAGGAAGGATGGGATAGGCTGAAATACTAAAAAGCCATTGAAGATATAAGAAGATATAGCAAGGTGATAGGTATTCAGAATGGACGGACTCGATTTACATTCATATACACAAGAAAGGCTCAAGGAAGATTGTGGAGACTACAGAACAATTTATTCTAGCTTGCAATCGTTAATAACGTTAACAGGTGCACTCCCTTTCATAAATACCTGAAGAAGCTGGATTCATATCAAATTGTGGAACAAGAAAACAGTTTATTACTATTCGATAATTAATTAAAAATACTACGAATAGAACGTACCTGCCATCTTCTGTTTCCAAAACGGCCGTTTCATAACGTTTAATATATCTACTCTATGGGGAACAACAACGTCTCAGGAAGCCTTAGAAACAGAGTAGTGAGACAGGGTAGGATTATTTCCACGTTATTATTTAGTGTCCACTGGTATTGTATAATGAGGAAAACGACTAAAAACTGGGAAGAAAGCATATCTATTAGAGGTCACCAAATTTATAAGGTGGGATATGCTGATGATGGAAGAGGAATGGTGGAACTGCTAACACGTACAGAAGAAACAAGTAACGAACTGAAACTGAAGGGAAAGAAGTGCTCGTTACTGATTGTTGATCGTGAATAACGGAGAACGAAAGAAATATAACGCAGACTAGGAAATGCAAAACCTGGTAACTAACTAAAATATGGAGAAACGGTCATATTTAAATATTCACCAAGAGGAGACTAGTGAATGCCATTGTATTTTCAATAGAAACAAATGGGACAGAAACATGAAGCTTAAACGCTGAATGTCAGAAAAAATATAATAACTTGCTACCACAAAATGCTAAGAATCCCTTGGACTGCCCACAGAATCAACTTATCTATTCTACAAAAACTAAAGATAGACAAAAATTATAGACTCGTACTCTCTATAAAAAGGAGAATAATGAAGTTCTTGAGCCATGGAAAAGCTATTGATCCAGATAGAAGTAGACCGGAGAAGATAAATAGGCCGACTTCCAAATAGATTTCTAAACCAAGAAGAAGAAAGGGTACTTTTTCCTATTCCCCGGATGATTTTTTGGTGTAAAGATTCAACGTTTATAAAGCGAAGCGTAAACCCTTTAATTAAAACGTTCCATGTTTGGATACATTTGAAATTAATACCTTAAGGGCCGGTTGCAGAAAGCAATGTTAAGTCTGGTGTTAGTTAATGTCGCGTCAAAGTGAACAAAAACACATCAAGTTTTGTTTACTAATGTATTAGTTACCATAAACATTTGAGATTTGATTCGTTTTTGTTCACTTTGACGTCGCGTTAGCTAGCATCAGACTTAACGTTGCTTTCTGAAACCGTCCCTTAATGTTCAAACATTAATCAATTTCACCATCTACTTCCGGTATGATTCCATCGACAATTTTTAAAAAGAGATAAGCAAAAGTAACCGCTGATACATCACCTTTTAAACAAACTTTCATGTTCACCCTTACATGTAATGCTTCAACATGATTCCAAATGCCAGAACATTTAATTGAATCGTTTACTTCATCGGCTCTAGTCCCTCTCTGCAACACTGCAATAATCTGCCTAAAATCTCCAGAGCGCAGCAACGTTGCTCCATCCATAATGTTATTGTTTCGCATTTCCTGAAAAGTTCTATCTAAACCTAGAAAGTAATTTATTAGTCATTGTACACTCATCCCATACGATTAATTTGCACTCTTGTAGAATTCTTGCCAACGTGATTCATTTCTTGATGCTACAGACAGGACTAAATTAAATGGCAATTTAATGTACACCCTCGCCTTTTCCATCATTAGCACGCTAAAGCCTAGAACTGTACCAAATTTCAAGTATCAACGTTGTCTGGAAGTGGTCAGGATTTTTGGACATACAAACATACATTCAATTTTATAGCAATGATTGTCATGAGCATATGACGTATAATAATATTACATTAAATGACAGGTTGAAGTTACATACAAGAAAATGTGGATTTTTAAAAACAAGTAAAATTTTTGCGATATGAAATAAACACCAACGGAGTAAGTAGTGACGGGAAACAAATTAAAATAATTAAGAGATATCCAAATCTAAAAAATATTAAAGAATGAAAAGGTTTCTTAAGGGTGATGAAAATAGATGGAAGAGACGAAAACTAGGGAGAATTATGAAAAAAAATAAAAATAAAAGAACAGAAGTGGAAAACTAGGTATAAAACCAAAACAAGAAGAATGGGTGATATTCAGAAATATAATTAAGGGCAATTTCACGGAAAAACAAAAATTATTTTACAGCACACTAAAAGAGATGAGAAAAAAAGGACCATTAGTTTAAAAAACATTAGAGATAAACAAGGGGAACTACTCACAAAATAAGGAGACATAATGGAAATATAGAAGTAACATTTTAAGGAAGGGCTAGAGGATAGCGACGAAAAGAGAGGGAGGGAAGCAACGAAAACGGACAAAACACCACAACCACAAATGATGTCGCAGACGTTGGACCTATTACAAAAAAAAGAATTAGAGGAGGCAATTCAAAAGATAAGTTAGGAAAGGCAGCAGGAAAAGACGGGATAACTCCAGAGATGATAAAGCACATAAGGGAAACTGGTAAGGAAGGGATACTAAGGGTAATAAACAACATAGTAAAAGCAAAAAGAGCCCCAAAGGATTGGCACTATACAAGAAAGGCGTTCGAAGAGGATGTAATAATTATAGAGGAGTTGCCCTATTAAGCATAACAGGAAAGATATGGACAAGAATATGGGAAGAAAGACTCAGGAAAAAAGTAGAACACACACTAGAAGATAGTCAATGTGGTTTTAGAAAAGGGAGAGGAATATAAGACAACGTTTTCATACTAAGGCAAATAAGCGAAAAGACAATAAGCAAAAGAAGTGAAATTCACATATGTTTCATAGACCTAGAGAAAGCGTTCGATAGAATTAAAAGGAAATGACATATGGAAGGCACTAGAAAATAGAGGTATTACAACAAAAGAGATGGAGATGGTCAAAATATTATAAAACAAGACAACAAATTTAGTGAGGACAAGAAATGAGGAGCCAAAATAATTTGAAACAAGAAGAGGGCTAAGACCGGACTGACAATCACAGAAATGAGGTTCTGGAGAAGAATAGAAAAAAAACTAAACAAGATAAGATCAGGAACATAACATACAGAGAACAACTGAACGTAAAGGCAGTTGAAGAAGTGGTTTAACAAAGGCAACTAGGATGGCTGGGACATGTACACAAAATGGGAGAAGATAGAATGGTGAAGCAAACACTGGAAGTAAGACCAGAAGGAATGAACAGAGTCGAAAGATCAAGGAAGACATGGATAGAAGGGGTAAAAGTAGCAGCGGAACAGAGAGGGCTAGAATGGAATACAGTGAGACAAATAGCGCAAAATCGAAAAGAGTGGAAGAAGTGGTGGCAAAAAACACCAATCGACCAAGTCTTATACCTCACGGTAGAAATGCTCAGGATTATGTATGTAATATTTTTTAATACTTGCTCATATGTCATAATAATATATTGAAATGGTATTAAGCCCACAATTTGGCTCTGTTTGCAGTGCAAAATGTTTAACCAAGTCAATAAAGCACAGAGTTAGGATATTTTATATAATTGCAATTTGAAATAATAATAATAGTAATTTATTATACAAGACGATAAAGTTAAATTTTATCCACGAGTGAATCGTTTAATGGCGAGACGAAGTCGAGACGTTAATGATTCAAGAGTGGATAGAAATCACTTTATCGTCGTGTATAATACGATTTTTTTTTCTATAGCAAGAACTTTTAACAATTTCAAAAGAAAATAAGGGCAGTCAATCACATTTCAAACTGTCAGTAGCTAGATTGGGTTAGTACGATAATACGAAGCTGTCATATTTAATTTAAACAAAAGTTAGAAAATTAAATTACTTTATCTATCCTTGATGTGAAAGTGCTACTTTATCTACCCTTGCTGTTAAAGTAAAACTTGACCTTTTGTTTTGAGTTGATAAAAACACACTTTAACATGTGCTATAGAAAAAAAGTATTAAATGCATTGGTAATGAGATGCGAGAAACAGTAATTAGTCCGATAAAGGCACGCATAAGCAAAGCATATTTCAGAGGGTTTGAATTTGGCTCTTGAATAAAGTAATATAATTAAAATGATAGGTTTGTGCATACTCGTATGTAAAGCCAGACCCAACGAAAGTAATTGACACAAAAGGTTGTTATGTGCATATAAATGAGCGTAGTTATCAAAGAAAGCAAAGGACAGTGAAAATTGTAAGCAAGCTAAAGGGTAGATGAAGACAAAGATAATCTAGAAAATTGCAAAGAGCAATCCTGAATGTAGGCAACAGAAGAGAAGCAAGCGACGTGAAAAGTGAACTCAAATATCAGTGCGTTAATAATTAAAAATAAATGCAAAAGAGCAGAGCAGTGAAATTAAAAACGTGCAACGCTGAAGAATAATACTAGTTATAAGCAAAAGACAATATTTTAGGTTTAAAAAAAATGTTAGATTTTTAATTTATGTAATCAAACTGTATTCTATTTGTGGTTAATATTATCAAAACTAATTTGTGCTCCATATTTAACTAATGTTTTATGAGAATAAACGTGTTTTACCAATTATAAAAAGTGATCAAATTTAATGCCCAAGTGTCAATGTACCTGTGGGAACGTTTGTGGCGATTTCCACGATATAAAAGTTAAATTTTCCAATCTCATCCTCGAGTGGAAATCGGCAGCCGAACAACTGGACTTTACGATCTTTCACTACGACCAAAATTAGCAGCGGAACCCAGAAGTCAGCGATCAAGGACGTCAGCGGGGTCTGCAAGAACGTCGCTTTCAACAGCTGCACCCAGGGGAACGACTCCAACAGAAGAAACCGGGAACGTCATCTGCGACCAGCATAGAAGCGAACTTCACGAGGTAGGATAGATCTGTAATTTGAGAGTTGGAGTTCGGGAAAACTACTAAAATCCAAGATTAAATCTTGCCGAAGAAGCCTATAGTTTTTACAAAAGTCCAGCTACGCCGTAATAGGCAGTAAAAGCCTTGGCGTCAGTAAATTTTGCAAAATTGGCCAGAATCAAGCATTATAAGCAAATGAAAGTTGGCGTGAGTTCTACGTCATCCTGAGAATAACGAAGGCGAGGGTCTACGTCATCCTAATAACGAAGGCGATGTTTTAATTGTTGCCAAGCGGGAATATTCGAATTATTTACCTGATGCTTTCTCACATTATTTCACGATTTTAAACGTTCAAATACACGCTGTACGCACAAACCATTATGTGTCCATCTGTCAATTTACGAGGTTGTGAATTATCTATTAAGAACATCCAAATGAGCTACGTTGAGACAAATAACCTAAAATTTGAGAATATAGTGAAATTCTGAACCTAACCCTGATATAAGCAGTTTTTGTGTTTGCCGAGAGCTAGCTTATTTGGTATTGCAGTTAAATAAAATAGAAAGAGGGCATTCAACACTTTTATTTGAGTAATTAATTAGTACATTTCATTTTAACTAGCCTTAAAGCATTGACAGGCAAAGTTTAAGCACAGTATAAAAATTAAGCTGAGAATTGTGTGTGGTGATTTGTCCTAATTTTAACTTATATCAAATTTTGTCTAAAACTAAATAATACAAGCAGACACCGCAACGTGGAGCTGTTACAATCAATTCATCGCAATATATGCCTGGGATGCATTTTGTAGTGTAGCGTAAGGCCAGGTTAGTAATATGCGATGGGGAATAATGGAAGAACTACCAAGCGGTGGTACATTGCTCGTTGAAGAATACTAACGTGTACTTCACGAGTTTACACGTCCATCGGATTAATTTAATAATTTAAATAATAAATATAACTTTTTGTTTGATGCGGACCCGGACCTGTCGGTGAAGAAGCAAATAATTTGGTTCAAAATTGGCCGGAGACTCATGTAAATTAGTCCTGTTTTAGAAGTCCAAGTATGAAGATACTTCGGTGTCAATACCTTGGATTAGGGAAATAGGACGTAAAACATCAGCAGTAATTGTGTTAACTCGAGTATTAACAAAAAATACAGTTATTATCTAAACTGTTCTGGAATAATTACACGGAATTGAAATTGGATTTCAACTACATATAGTGAAGTTATAATTGGTTCCCACCATGATGGACAAATTCCAAATTATACACGTAATTATGTTTTAGACATACCAACTGAAACATAGTGTTATTGGCAGATGGTGTTCTAGATTTTTATTGTATTTTGAATAATTTAGATATTGTTCTAAAAGTAACGGATGTTTATACAATCAACGTTTTTAGGAGATTATTAATAAATTATTAGCACGGATAGCTAACAATAAAAACACATTCAATGTCCTGTGAATTGACAATGGTGTAACCATTCCTGATACAGCAATTGCATTAGGCACTGCACTTCGTCTTAGATTGTGCGACCGTAATAAAATATTATCTTTCGTTCGCATAGCTACTTATTCCTTTTTCCCTTGTTGATTCGGTTTTAATTTACCGTGTAGCACCGATTGCACGTATAGTGTGATTATGAAATAATATGGGTATGAGAATACGTTTCTAAGAACGCTAACTGTTAAAATTGCGGGTTATAAAACTGCACGCTAATACAATACTCAGTAAGTCAGAAATCCTCCTCTGTACGGACGCCTTGGTTTTATTGCAACTCGCCGGAGTTTACTTAATTTTATTGCACATGCAATTCTAATCTAGAAATCTAATGGGCGATCAGCTTCTTTGTGCTGGTGCTCATTTAGTGCAACGTGGGGTTTGGGATTATTGCAATAGGTACTTCCGTGCGCCTCTTGATAATATCCGATTTGCGGTTGATTTTAAACCAAGTGCCTCTTTAATTTTCTACGATGAGGTTTAATGTCCTGTGCGATGACGAATTTACTGAAAATATGTAATTAGCACGAACTTTGTGAATCAGACAATTGTTGAAATAAGAGAACAGTTTTTGCTAGGTGCACGTTGCGGATTGCTTTGTAGAGTGGTTAGTGGATGAAACGTAAGTATTTTTGATAATTATTTGTACAATTTTGATTAAATTGCAAGAAATTTCAATTCAAATAACCAATAATATGTAATGACAAGATTACCTAATTAACAATGCATTGAGTGGTTATTATTGTAAACTAGATTGATATTCTCAGGAGACTAATTGTTGGCATAAATATACATCTCTCTCTCTTGGGCATTTCTCTGTAGTTTGACATATATGTACAACACATTTACCTGTGACAACTTTTTGATTTTTAATTCAAAGTTCGAATTTAATTGGTTTTAAGATTTCTAGTTTCGTCTTGGCTATTTCTTCACCAATTTACAGTTTACAGTTTTGAGGAAGTTACAGTAAAATTTGCTCTGCTGTTACTTATTGCTATGCATTAAGTTTTGATACAGTTATTATTTGCTTGTGATAACCTAAAGTACGTTTTTTTTCTATAATAACTGTCAAAGTGGTACAATGTTGGTAGATATGTCAATAAAACGCTAGGAAATTTTTATACCTCGTGTTGGTAGACCTTTTTCAAAATTATGGTTGTGTTAATTTTGAATGTCAAAGTCTCTTAATTTGAACTCTTGACAAATTTCTTTTTTTAACATGGAATTATCATCATCATCATCATCAATAAAATCGGATAAAAAATGAAAACCAAGAAATATTTTAATGCAAAAATGAAGCAAGCGATATTAAATTATGACATATCTGTCAAAATGACAATAATTTTTTTAGTGGAAGAAAAGAACTAAAAATCTATGTACCAACATTATTAAAACTAGGGACCCTGCAGGAATGCAACTTATCCCCTAGAAAGTTGACCTTGAAAATTATTATAGAAAAAAAATGTACTTTAGATTGCATCCTTTACGCTGATGTAAGTAAAACATAAAATGTGTTCTACTATTAGTTGGCATTGTCGTCAAAACTATTTATAAATATCTTATGTGTTACCACTATAGAAAATACGTAATTACATAATGCATATACATAGTGTGTCCTTCGATAAGTGTTCAAAATACATAAAGGAACCAATACCAATCGTGAATTAAAACAGTATACAGTGTGTTCACATTTCGATGTTCACCATTGGTATCTTGGTTATTAGAAGTCATAGAGCAAAGGTTAAATGAGGAATATTTTGCAGAATTCAATACTCGTGACAAATCTCATTTCAAATTCACCCTAACTTTTTTAAATCTTAAGATAATTAAGAAAACAACATTTGCCGATTTCAATGTTCCTTAATAACTCGATAACACCTAATGTGACCTTTTATAAAGTTTTACAATGTTCAGACACTTTTTTAAAACATTTTTTTATGTAAACAGAAACCCCCGATTATCATTTGTTTTCAAGTTGTTAGTGTTATCTTTTGTTTTTCATGTGGCAGCCATATTGGATTTTTGATTAGTTAGATATTCTTTAAAAAGAGCTTTTCAACGATATGTAACATCCCTGAAATATTTTTATTTGTAGTAAAACATAAAAAACAAATTAATCTCTAATATGAAATTAGTAGGCTATGAAATTAAACACCAATGAGAAATGAAAGCGAAAAGATATGCTAAGTAATACTGTAAAATAACGAAACGATAAGAAAAGTCCCAAAAGTAAACAGTAAAGAAAAGTAAGTACTAAAAGTTCAGATTCTCTTAAAGCAACTGTTGACACCTTATCGAACTTGAAATCTTCTTTGATTTACCAAATGTGGATTTTCAGTAGATGATAGTTATGCCTATTGAACACTTCACAATTGGTAAATCGTGTTTCATCTGCTCATACTATTTTCCTAGAAAAATTAGATTAATCTTCACATTTTTGCAGGTACCTCC